>PVKS010013014.1:0-52080 GCA_004027875.1 Aplodontia rufa | reverse complement strand
AGCCGATGTTATTCCTACACTAGATACCCATTTAACACATGAGTTTTTATGGGGGAAACGGCAATAGATGAAACCCACAGTAGCTTATCTATGTGTTAGCATTACCCCTGGTTATCAAAGTTTATACACATTGATTGCTACAGTTTTGACAATGTTTCCCCCTCATCTGTATCCTGTATCGCAATATACTTCTAATAAAGGTGGAAAAAAAATCATTCAGCTCAAGGTTGCACATCTAATCATTGGGAAGCCAAGATTTAAGCAAGAATGATCTAAGTCATCTGGGATCCACATTATGAAGATGAAATTCAAATTCCTACCATACAAGGGCTTCCATGGAATTTCTACACATTATCCTCTACTCAATCTCTCAACCCTCTCTCCTTCATCCTTCATTTTACCCATCAAAACCATACTCAAGTCTTAACTCTATTCTCAAGTGGATTTTCCAGAAAACCTCCAGAAAAACTGGTGAAAATGCTTATCTTCTGACTCCAGCAAAATCTCAAGCAAGTCTCTGAACATTTTCTTTTTTTAGGGCCACCTTTAACATAACTCCCTGGCAACTCTTATTTTACAGTCTTCACACTCAAATATGATGTGTTTTATTACTTTGTCAAAAATGTAATGATTTCCTTAAATGTTTCACTTTCATGTACTTTTGTATCTTAGAAAGTTTCTGTTTGTATGATTTTCTTCCTATTGATGTAAAGAGATGTGGATCCTACTTGCCTTACCTCTCTATTCCCAAGGCCTAGCACTTAGTAACTGCTCTCTAAATCCTTATAGACTAAATCCCACTCCCTTGCAGAAACAAGAAGACAAAGGCCCTATAATCCAGTAGGATCACCAGGAAGGGGTAGATCCAGGCTTGTTAATTCAGTTGCATGACTCAGAACTGCTGATAGCTCCCTTATCCTCTACACATAAACATGCACCTGTATACCATACATACAATTTTTAAATTTTATACTGAGAAATTTGAAGAATACTAGTTCAGTGTATCAAGAAAGTGAATTTACTACTGAAAGAAACCAAAGAAGAGCATTTGAGAAAAACTGCATTTCATTGACAAATTACAAAGTCTCTTGATCTTATTCAAATGGAATAAATGGGCAAAATTGTACCAGAGAACCTCAGAAAGCCAGTGCCCATTGCTGCCAACAGGCCCTCTCAGTCTTCCTTCATTTGTATTCACATTCATTATTTTAAGACACCTAAGTTGCTAAAGGCAATTGTTTTCTTCTCTAATTCTTCTGAATTGGTGAGTCCATTATCTGTGGCACACAGTCTAGGAAATAAATTCACATTTCAAGGACCATTTGGGGCTTTTGCATACTAAGAAAAATAATTGAGTTCCGTATACATATTCTTTTTGGTGTAGAATCTTGTATTTGGAAATCAGTACATTTTACACATTTATTCATCATTCAAGTATTCACTCAAACCAAGAAATATCTATTCATTCATTGAACACATTGATTCAGAAAGTATCTATTGCACTTCTTTTATCCAAGGCATTAGGCATTGTTAGGCATTGAATGGTGATTGAAACAGACATTTGTAGCTTAGGGCCAGGGAATATAATAAGATGGTTGCTCCTTCTCTCAAAGAACCTACAAGTCATTCATCTTACTCCTTCATTAGTTCTGCAAGTGCACATTGAGAAACTTCAAGCATCTCAGCTTCTATCTGCAGGCGGCTCTGATTGGCTCATTTAAAGAACAAAGAGAAGATGGGCTGGATTGACGGGCATGCTATCTGTGCACATAAGGTTCTCCATCCAGCTTTTTCACCAAAACAGAACTCATGAGGAATTCAGGAAGGTTTAATTGAATTCCCCAACATAAAGCAGCAGAAAAGGAATGGAAAGATGAGTCAGAAACCAGGCCTGTTGCCCTGTGCATGCACTGCATCTCTTCTACCACATCACTGGGGTTGCCACAGGGCCTTCTTTATATAACCAGTGCACAGCCTACAAGAGAGTGATACCATCCTTGAACTTACTTGGTCCACTAGCTATTGAGCACATACTACCCATTTGAGATGCGTAAGACAGAATGCATAGCTCTTCTTCTCCAAAGCTTGTCTACCTGTGAGGACTTGAGTTCTGACCACAATTCCTCAGTGGAAAGTGCATTCTGAAAGCTTCCTTTATCTTTTCATTTGAGCAATTGCTCCACCCTGGCATGGATCTGTCATGCTAATTCTTCTCCTGTAACTCCTAGTAACTACTCCGTTTTAGTCAGCTTTTGCACTGCAATGGCCAAAGGATGTTGCAAGAACAATTAAAGGTGGAAAATTTAATTTGGGGATCACAGTTCTAGAAGTTTCAGCCCAAAGATGACCAACTATGTTCCTCAGAGATTGAAATGAGGCAGAATGAGATATTAAATTCAGCTCACCAAATATATACCCCCAAGTCATACCCCTAAAGACCCATCTCCTCCAGCAACACTCCACCAGCCTGCAGTTACCACTGAGTTAATCATTGTCAGGGGGTAAATTCACTGATTGAGTTCAGGCTCTCATAACCCAAATATTTCACCTCTAAACATACTTGCATTGTCTCACTCATGATTTCTTTTTGGGGGGACACCTCATATTTAAGCTATAACATACTCTTTGTGGGAACCCTGAGGTTTTAGGGTATTAGTTTGTCCTATTTTGATTTCAGCTATAGTAATAAGGTAGAATATAATGAGCTTCTCCTCCATAATATTTTTCCTGTTGGAATAAAATAGAGTGGGTCTAGGCACAGAGGCAAGTTGGGGACTTAGTTCATCATAATGAGGAGCACTATGTATAGAGGTATGGGTTGGTCTTCTAGGCTGAGCTGGCCCAGTCACCAAATCTAGAAAGTGAACCTTAATGTAGGTTTCAGCCATTGTGACCTACTCCATGTACAACTACCCCCCGCCAAATGCCTATTTAGACATATTATGTTCTCTGACATTTCCTTTTTGTCACAACTTTTTGCTTTGGCCTTTGCTACGACAATCACCTGTACACCAGTGTATCCTGACAATACTCTGCCTCAGCCCTGTGGGATATGAACCTGCTAGGATCACTTGCATGTACATATGCCAAAAAATACCCAAGTATTCACGTTGCCTGGGGTTGTAGGCCTAAAATTGCTGAGTAAATTCTTGCCGCTCTCAGGCTTTGGGGAAAGGTCTGTGGTGCAGTCTACATGATGCCCCTGGTGGGACTGAAGCCCAGATGCATAGGGCTGTAACTGTTCCAATTGGTGAATCTGGATTTGTTGCCTTTCCAACTGTTCCACTGATCTCCTGAGGCCACTACCTAAAGCCATTACGTTAATACAAACCTTGTTTCAGGTTCTATTTTTATGAGACTTGGAGCTGGAGGTACCATACAAAATAATATTCTATAATCTTTTTATGTGTATGCATATGGCAGTTAATTTTATACGTCAACTTGACTAAGTTAAGGGCCACCCAGATAACTGGTAAAACGTGGGTTGGATATCTGGAATGATGTTTATGAATGGGGTCAGTGCTTTGAGTAAAGAAGCTCCACTGTGGAGTTTTAGGCCTGGCCTGAATAGGACAAAAGGTCAAGAATAGGTGGATTCCATCTTCCTTCTTGATCTGGATCATCTGCCTTCTCCAGTCCTCAGATGTCAGAGTTCCTGGTCATCAGGTTCTCAGGTCACAGGACTTAAGCCAGCAACCTCATGCTTCCAAACAACGTTTGTTCTCAGGTGTTTGGTTTTCAGAGGAGAGTTAAGCCATCAGCTTCCCTGGTTCTCAAGCCTTTGGACTCAGAGCTACATCATCAGCTCTCCTGCTTCTCCAGCTTGTGAAAGGTGTATCATGGGACTTCTCAGCTTCTATAACCACATAGATTAATTCCCATGTTAGAACTTCCCTTCACCTATCATCTATATCTATCATCTATCTATCTTTCTATCCTTCTATCCATCCATCAATCTATCATCTATCTTCTAACTCATCTATCATCCAATGTAGTTTATCATCTAATCTGTCATCTAATGTATCATCTATCTAGTCTATCATGTCTCATCTATCATCTATCTAATCTATCAATATATAGATATCAATATATAGATATCTATAATATAATTATAAATATATAATTGTCTATCATTTAATCTTATCTGTCATTTATCTAATATGTTCTCTACTTAATCATTCATCTATCTAATCTATGTATCACATAATATATCATCTATTATCTAATTTATCATCTACCTTCTTTATCATTTCTCTGGTCTATCATCTATATTTTGTATCACCTGTCTTATCAGTCACCTGTCTAATCTATCAGACGTCTATCTAATTATTCTATCATCTAATCCTACCTGTCTGAATGTCTGTCTATCTATCTGTCTGTCTCCTACTGGTTCTGTTTCTCTGGAGAACCTTGACTAATACAACATGTGACCTCGAGAAAGTGAGGAAAATATTCTGAGGCTAAAACATAGAGAAAACTCACATTCAGAGAGGTGAGCAGATGCTGAAGTGAGGAGCTGCTCTCAGGGATCTGCTTATTCTTGGTGACTTAAATTTTTTTTTAATGATGCATCAGAAGAGGAGTTTAAACATGGAACAACTCAGAGGAAGACATAGATTTGAGGATCCCCATATACACACATCAAATCAAAACTTCAGAAATATGACACCTTGAGAAACTAAAAATGAATACCCAGGTAAAAGAGAGAATAAGAGCATTTATTTATTTATTTTGCATGGCTATTTTCAGGGGACAAATAAACTAGTCTTCATTGGAGATCTGCAATTACACACTACTGAACATGAGAGAGCTTATATTAGACCTCTTTAGAAATCCCCAAATGAAGACTTTAGCTTAATGGAATCCAAGATTTGTAGAAACTAGTTCAGCACAATTCTGGACCATGCGTAAAATTTGCTCTCTCTTTGCTGTAATTTTTAAACATGCCCCTTCCTTTTTACACAGCGATTGTTCCAACCTTCACCAGTCTACTTAAAATCCACACAACCTACTCATTTAAAAAAATTTAGTGCATAGTAGTTGTAGATAGTAGTGGGGTTCATTTTTTCATGTTCATAAATGCATATAATACAGATTTCTTTATTTTAATTCCCTTTATTATCCCTTCCTTCCCTTCCTTCATCCCCCAATCCCTTCTTCTGCTCTAACCACTATTCATTTTGAAAACTGTCTTAAGACATTTGGGTATAGTTGTGAGAAATGAAGTTCTTTTTTTATTATTATATTAGTTCTGTGAAGGTCTTTGGAGTAATGTGATTTAAAAAGTGGAAATTTCTTAGAACCAAACAATTTACAGACTATTTCTTTTGCTCCTAGAAGATTCTTTTGATGTTTTATGGTGATCTGACTATGAGAGGACAATGCTCTATAGGCTGAAAAAACATTGAATAAATAAAAAGCAATGTACTTGAAATTTTACAGGAGTCGATTCTTACTAGCTCAAATGCAGTCTATATTGATTTTTCTTTTAAAACCAGTGACTTATAAAGCGAAGTAATAACCATATTATTTCAAATAAAGATTGAAATATATTAGCCTGGCTTTCTCTACAAATATTTTCACAACTAGAGTGCTTCCTTTGGCAGAGCTAGACGATGAAGTAGAGATTTTCCCATTCGATGGCATGTGTGACCAAAGGCTTGAGACAAGAACAGAGTTCCCAGTTCAATAGCATGGTATTGGTGGGGAACAGAATTCCTCCCCCAAGTTCCTATTTTACCTTGAAGCCTGTCTCTAACAGTCCATATTAACAGGTCCATTTGCATGCAAGCTTTTTACAGTGATTGCTCAGTAGGAGGACTAAGACCACATCCCTGTCTTTGATTCCCATGCTCTTTGGCTTTACTCCTGGAATCAAGGATTCAAGCTTCCTTCCAGAGCAGATATTGTGTTATTTTTTTATTTAGTGCATATTAATTACACAGAATAATGGGTTTCATTGTAGTGTATTTACACTTCATTTAACGTATTTTGATAATTTCCACCAGTCTACTGTCCCCCTTCCCAAGACCCCCATTCTTGTTCTCTAATAACCTCCCTTCTCCATTTCACTCTCTTTTTCATTCTCTTATAGATTATACATATGAGAGAAAACACGGAATACTTCTTGTTTTGAATTTGGCTTATTTCATTTAACACGGTGATCCTCATCCTGAAATGACTTAATTTTGTTCTTCTTTTTGGTTGAATGGTATGCTATAGTGCACATAAACCATGGTTTCGTTGTCCATTCATCTGTTGATGAGCATCTAGCTGATTCTGTAACATGCAGTGATAAACATGGGTATTCAGGAACACAGGTATCTCTAGTCGCAGACTTTGATTCCTTCAGGTGCATATCAAGGAGTGTTATAACTATAACATGTCCTGGTTCCTTTTTTATTTTATTTTATCTTATTTTATTTATTTATTTTATTTTTTATTGATTGATTTTGGCACTGGGCATTGAACCCAAGAGTGTTTTACCACTGAGACTTATCCCCAGAATTTTTTTTTTTCTGAGACAAGGTCTCATTAGGTTGCTGAGATTGTCCTCAAACTTGCAATCCTCCTTCAGCAGACTTCCAAATCACTGGGACTGCAGGTGTATGCCATGGTGCCAGGCAGGTAGCTCTTTTTTTTTTTAATAGAGAGAAAGTGATAATCAATTTTATTTAGTTTTTCATGTGACTTTCATTCGTCTAACACTTTGTTGTGTACGTGGTGCTGGGATTCCAACCCATGTCCTTGTGCATGCCAAACAAGCACTGTAACTGCTAAAGCACTGCTCCAGCCACAGTTCTATTTTTGAAAGAGTGAAAGGTATTAGACAACCCAGTTTTAATCCAATACTGTTTCTTATAGATTCGACTGTAAGAAGACTTATTTTTTATAATACCAAGCTTTTGCCCCCTACTCAGAATAATTTTATGACCTGAAATCTTTCTGATTGTGTGAATGTTTCATTTGTGCTTGGGAGGAAGGAGTAGTCTCTAATTATGGAGTGCAGGGTTCTGTGTTGTCCACCTTGAGGTTTTTAATGTCTTGTTCCAATGATGTATATGCTTACCACTTTTGCATTTTTCCCTGTATCAGGTACAGAGAGAAATGTATCCAAGCGCTCCCTGTATTACTGTATGTTATTAGTGTATTTTCAACTTTTATTTCTATTTATTTTAAGGAATATTTCATCTTTCTAATGAATGGTAACTTATAATCATAATATAGTGGAGGTTGTATCCCTAATAATGAGTTTGCCTTAAAATATATTTCATTGCTTTTAACTTTTCTCCATCAATTTTTGTTTTTGTTTAGCCTTTGCTTAATATACATTTTCTAACTTTTTGATTTCATTTTTTCTAAACACTTACATTCTAAAGCATGTAAGAATGTCGATAGTATATAATTAGTCAACATTTTTATCCTTTATCTGTCTCAGACATTCTTACAATCTACATTGGTTATTGAAGATTGGCTGTGATTTACTTTAGTCTTATTTTATGCTTTCCATATATCCTAATTGCTCTAATATTTTCTTCCTGCCTTCTTTTGAGTGACCAGATTGTTTTCACTTCTCTTTTTATTCAAAATTTTAGACATTCTTCTTTTAGATTATACTTAAAATTGATAACATTCACACTAAACAGACTCCAGCATAAGTCATTTATATGATTGCCCTTTGAAAATTGTAGAGACCAAAAGTACTTAATCTTTTAGCATTCACCTCTTCTTCTGTATGTTATGATTTTATATATTTTAATTTTTCCTAATTTACTGCCATGGATTAATCATTCATAGTTCTATTATTGTCTTATATAGAAATTAGGTTTCAGTGACTCCTTATCTATATCTTTGTATATGGTTTTTTGTTGAAACTTAACATTTCCTCCTAGATTTAATTTCCACTATTTGAAATTCATCTTTTGGAATAAGTTTATTAAGTGCAGGTGAATGGTACAGCAGTATAACACAGTGGTTAAGATTTCAGGATCTAGAGGAAAGCTTGATTGTAAATCCAGCTTTTCCAGATGCTAAATTTGTGATTACCTTCCCCATGCCTTCCTTACCTTCTTTATTTGTAAAACAAGAACATTAACAAGGTATTAGGATAATTACATGCATTATACATCTAAAAATTTCAAGCAATTTCTGATGCAAATTAAATATCCAATATTATCTTAAAGGATTTGGGGAGAATGATTAGTCAATATATGGTCAATAACCATTGTAATTTTAAAAGGCAAAACATAAGGATTTAACAACAGAAGGATTTAAAGTAGAAGTGTTTTCCCTGGTCTCTGGCAAGATGCTCAGCTCCTTTGTGCCTAGTTGTGCCCTCTCTCCCACTGGCTTCAGCGAATCCTGCTACCAAATGTGGTAGGGCCCATTTCAATGGTAGAATCTTCTTTGACTGCTCCAGGCTGGATTTGTCTCCCCTGGGCTCTCATAGAACTCCTCCAACCTCTCTGGTAGTAGTATTTCTCATGCATTTTTGAAATAAACTCTGGGACAGTGAAAGAGAGAGAGAATCAGCTTTATTTAGTTTTTCACGTGACTTTCATTGCTCTGACACTTTGTTGTATATGTGGTGCTAGAATTCATCCTCGAGCATGCCAGGCAAACCCCATAACCACCAAGCCACTGCTCCAGCCCTAAAATAATCTTATTTTATATGGCTTTTGTGTTGTTTCCTTGAGACAGCAAGAGGCAGAGATTGCATTTTGACTAGATTCACTGAGTGTGTTACTCCATTTCTCAATAACAATTTCCTAGTACCACAAACCAGCTGAGTTGTAAAGGTAAATGTTTATTTCAGCTCACATTTCTGGAAGTCAAGGGTCCACATCTGATGATGGTCTTCTTGCTGGCAGAGTCCGCAGGTGGTGTAAAATATCATGTGGCAAGGGACAGGAAGCACATGTGTGTCTTTGTCTCTTCTGATTGCTCTTCCTTTCATATAAAGCCACAAGGATAGTCTTAATCACCTCCCAACACCTCACCTGTAAACTTGATCATTGGACAAAGTTTCACTGTCTTGCTACTCGTGAACCCTGGCGGGACACAGCACACCATATCCAACTAGGGAGGAGACTGAGAAAGGATCATTTCTGCCAAGTTTCTGGCTCCTAGCTCATGCTCTTCACTGACTCCCAAGAGAGACAGTGTTGTCAATCAGAGTCCAAGATTTTTTTCAGGTCCTATTTTACAAAGTTTGGTTACTAGTTGTTAAATGTCAGGACTGTGTAGTCACGTTCTTCCATTGTCCTTCTTGAATTCCATTAGTAGTTACATGATAAAATGTATTTAGTTAATAAATAAATGATGTGTGAAAGTGCTTTATTGATTTTGAAGTGTTGAAAAAGAGCCAGCTATGTATAAAAGCATAAAATATTAAGCATATTATGTTATAAATTTCTTGTTTCACAACCCTTCCTAAAGCTTCACCCGTTATTTTTTCTCAATTAAATCCATTGTCATGTCCTTCCTTATACAAGAATATAATTCCCATAACACACAGCATTTAGACATTATTAAAAATTGCTATCATGTTTAATCCCTGTCAAACCTGCTTCTATTTGCACAAACAGAAGACCTCTCCGGACCTCTGAGCATGTATCTGAAGGTGGCATCTTTTTGTCATCATTCTTTTTTTAAATATATTTTTATTAGAAGTATATAGAGACACAATTGAGGGGGAAACATTATCAAACCAACAGTAATCAATGTGTATATACTTTGTTATCCAGGGGTAATGCCAAAACATGGATGACCACTTTGGGTTTCACCTGTTGCAGTTTCCCCCAGAAGAACTCATGCTTTAAATGGGTATCTCATGGAGGAATGACATCGGCTTCTGGGATGGTTCCCCCATATTCCCACTCTCCAGTCTCCTCTTCATACACCCTTCCCCCTCCCCATCCCCCTCCCTATGCCTCCAAGTATCCTAGGGAGCCATCCCTCTATTACTCTGAGAGTCGTACAGTTTGAATTATTGTTAGTTTAGCCAACTACCCTACTGCTTCCCCATATATGCTAGCATCCACAGATGAGAGAAACCGTTCGGGCCTTTAGTCTCTGAGATTGGGATACTTTATTTAGCATAATTCTTTCCATCTCCATCCATTTGATATCAAAAGCCATAATATCGTCTTCTCTTATGGCCAAGTAGTATTCCATTGTATATACGTACCAAAGTGTTTTGTATCCACTCGTCAAGTGAGGGGCTTCTGGGTTGGTTCCATAGTCTAGCTACAGTAAATTGAGCTGCTATAAACATTGATGAAGCCACATCACTATAATACGTTGATTCTAACTCTTTGGGGAAAATACCCAGGAGTGGGATATCTGGGTTGTAAGGTGGTTCCATCCTTAATTTTCATGGTTAGGCAGAATCAATATAATAAAGATGGCCATTCTACCCAAAGCCCTATACAGAATGTCATCGTTCTTCATCTGGTAACCACACTTCTCCTAGAGATTTTCCTCCTGACTCACCCTGCGCTGCTGTTTTCATCATGTAGTGGAAAGTCAAGAAATCGTTGTGCACGTGGACAGAAGAGTCTGTAGTCAAAGACTGCTGCAATTGCCCATATCCATCACTAGTTTCCCAAAAAATGCATTTTGTATTATCTACAAATATCTAAACTAATAACTTTATATTTAAATGTGTACAGAGGGAGAATGAAAGAGGAAGAAGGGACAGAATGAGGGTAGAAGAGGCAGGTTTGCTAAATAATAATTATATATCAGCCTTATCTTACAGAACTTTATTAAGCTTAATCCTTTCAGAATAGGACCACAAATAATCAAGCTGGTTTTGAGTCAGTTTTCCTTTCAATTCAATTCATTCATTCCACAAACATTTATTAGTCTCTGTTACAGGTGTGCCCAATGATAGATGTTAGTAATAGTAAGATAAACAAGATCTTGGCCACTCCCAAAGTGCTCATATTTTAAAAAAATTATAAAAAGAAATGAGGAAACAGAATCCAAAATTCAATAGGCCCTTAGGAGCCAGGCACTTTGGAGATTTGCCCCATATCTTGCACTGTCTCTCCAGAACATGTGTTTAACTTTCTTCTCCACCTTGGAACTAAAAAGAAAAGAACAAAAAAAGAAAATCTCCACTCTCCATGAATTCAGTGCCTTCTACCAAGATACCTCCCTGTCTCTCTTTTTCTTAGTCTGTGAATTCCTGGTTCTCCTATGGGTTGCATTTCTTGGTTTTCCCCTCTTGCTCACTCCATTCAATAGTCATTTGATCCTTATTTCTTTTTATTTCTGGTCGAAATACCTCTTTACTCTGAACCTTTCTCTCTAGTCCCCTACCTCAAATAAGTTCCTCATCCTTAATTGATTCTCATTTGGTGGCTTCTGGAAGGTCTCCTTGCTTCTTTTATCTTTGCTATCCATTCATCCTCTACCCTATACAAGGTGCACATTTTGCAGGTAAGATATTAATTTGTTAACACTAGTTTGATTGATATCTATAGAAAATAACGGCTGGAATAAGGCTCTATATACGTTAACAAAGCAGATGAATACATAATGGTTGGCTATATTGAATCTTAAACCAAGGAAATTAATGTGCACAGAATTAAATAACTTTCTAAAGCAAATGACTTCTCATAAGAGCAAACAAATAAGGCTGGAGCAGTGGCTCAGCGGTTATGGCACTTGCCTGGCATGCACAAGTACACGGGTTCAAACCCCAGCAGCCACGTACACAACTAAGTGTCAGAGCACCAAAAGCCATGTGATAAACTCAATAAAAATTGATTCTCTCTCTCTCTCTCACTGTCCTTCTCTCTTTAAAGAAAAAAAGAGCAAATATTTTAATGCAAGACCTTTTTACTTCAATGTTAGTACTATTTTACTATTCCAAGTTCAATATTCAGAAAATTAGAGATATGTTTTCTATTATTTAAAAAATTTAAACTTATATGATATTTTTCAGGTGAGAGAAAGCTTTTACTAAGAAATTAAAATTAATATCTGCAATGTTATAGACATTTTGATATATATGTTATCTTTTCAAAACGAGCAGATAGGTTGATAATAAATAAAGTAATAAGAGACAAGACTGGTAGAAATATAAGGAAATCAACTCATTCTTATTGTGCTGGTAGAAGTACAGACTGCTAGAAATTGCTTGAAAGGTACTGTGGTATATCATTTAGTTACTAATAATCATAAAGTTATCAAGCACTACTAATATGAAATTTAAAATTCATAAAGATATAACTACACACATCATTGTTTATTGCAACACTGTTTAGAATGAAAAACATAGTAGAAACAGCCAAAATGTTCATTAGTAGAAACATGAATGAGTAAGCTAAGTTATATCTACCTCATAAAATAGTGTTTTTAAAAGGTATGCTGTTGAAAATATGTGCATTTTTCTAAATGATTTAGAACTGGACACATTAACCTGGGAAAATGACCATGAAAAATTGTCAAATGAAATAGCAAGTTTCAGAATAAGATAGAAAAAGAAAACAGGATTAAAATCCTAATGCTATGTATGTGCAACGGTCAGCAAATCCAATTTACAAACCATTATGTCATATTATCTTAGACCACTAAGAGAGAACAAAAAGTGTTCCCGTTAAATTGTGAGCTACTACACAGTGTAAGAACCATTCTGATTTCAGAGATGTTCAATTGCGGCTTGGGGAAGCTGCATATTAGAATTGATAACATACATGATGTATTTATGTAATATTTATTGGATGTAGCATATGCCAGTACTTACATCAGTACAACACTGTAGATATATCAATGAACAAAACAGGCAAGACTTTATGCCTTCAAGAATCCTGAATTATGTATATCCATGTTCAAAAGTTTAAGAGCATAAAGAAAAGTATGGAAGAACACAAATCAAAAAATTAACATCACTTTTTCAGGTAGTGGTATGACCTTTAATAAAAGTCTATGCTACTTTGTAATTTCAAAATATCTAATAAAATTCGTTAAAAGAGGGATCTTTTTCATAAAATCAGAATTATGCTATCTATCCTTACAGTGTCTAAGACCAAAACTTTCATTTACTGCCTCCTGTGACTCTTGAAAAGGGTCAAGTCCCTATGATTTACCCTATCCCTGCAATGTAAATGCAGAATTAGATTAGAATGAGATCTGGATTGCTATGGGCTAAAGACAGTGAAAATAAATCCACAAAGGACGGAGATTAATTTCACAGCTGTGATTCTCTTGCAGAGCATTTGGAGAGCTGGAGCCCTTGGCTGCTTCCTGTGTGTGGTCATGCTGTCCACTTACGGAGATGCTCCAACTCAGGTCTGCTTCATGGTTCTCCCCCTTCAAAGCTTGCCTTTTCCTTGAAGTCCTAAATCTCTTCAACATCACCCAGACGAATTTAGGCTGCAGAGAGCAGCAGGGCAGCCGCTGTTAGGAAGGCTGTCCGCACTGGCCTCTGGAGAGCTTGTCTGCGCAAGGTCCTAATAGCATTTCACATGCTGGTGGAAGGCCCGAGAAGCACTTTCAGCTCTTCTGGGAGGAGAGCAGTGTTCCAAGCACTCTGATGCTTCAGATCAGCACAGTTGTAAGGTCGAGTGGACATCCTGGTGTTGACCTTGGGAGAAGGGTTTTGGAGTTTGTGGACATAATGGATGCTGGAAACTTGTCTTTTTACTAGGTCATGTTATTCATCCTCTTAGCCTACATTCCTTTCTCCAAACTTTATTGAGGGATAATTGACAAATAAAAATTAAATATACTTTAAGTGGACATCATGATGATTTTATAAATGTATATACATTGTGAATAATCCTCACAAAGTAATTAACTCAAGTCCTACAGTTATACCATTTGCCTGTGTGTGTGTGGGGGGGGGTGCATTAAGAACACTTAAATCTATCCCTTTAGCTGCTTCGGGATGACAATTTCATTTCCCCTGAATAGAGGTCCAGAAGTGGGATTTCTGAATCATAACATAGTTCTCTTTTTAACTTTTAGAGGAAGACCCCCAGCTTTCTGTATTAGACGTGCAACTTACTATCCACCAGCAATTCACAAGGAATCCCTTATCTTCCCATTCTTGCCAAGATGTGTAATCGCTTCTTTTAGATAATAACCATTCTAACAGATATAAATGACACCTTATGGATCGTTGTGGCTTTGATTGCATTTTCTGCTGATTACTAATGTTTTCATGTACCTGTGCCCAATTTTATGTCTTCTTCTTCTTTTTTTTTTCTTTTTTAAAAAAGGTCTATTGAGACTCTTTGCCCATTTTTATTGGGTTTTAGGGGCCTTTGTTTGTTCGTTTTTGTTACTGGCTTGTATAAATGCCTTGTGTAATTTGGCTATTTACCCTCTATGAAATGCAGGACTGGCAAACATTTCTCCCTTTGTACAGGTTACCTTTTCGCTCCTGTGTCCTGTCCTGTGCGGAAGCTTCCTACTTTGATGCAATCCCACTTATCTGCTTTCGCTTCTGTTGTCGGGGCTTTTGGCATCATATGGAAGAAGTCGTTGTCCATATCAATGGTAAGAAGCTTTTCCTACTTGACTCCTTCTGGTAGATTTATTGTTTCCAGTCTTATGTTTAAGTCATTACTCCACTTTGAATTGATTTTTTTAATACAGTGTGAGTTAAGGATTCGAATTCTTTCTTTTCCTTGGGTACCCAGGTTTCCCAAACAACATTTATTGAAGAATCTATTCTTTCCCCATTATATGTTGAGGGCAACCTTGTCAAAGATCAATTGATGTTGATTTTATGGATTTATTCTTGAGATTTCTGTTCTGTTGCATTGATCTATATATCTGTTTAGTTTATGGTATAACTGTAATATATTGTTAAATAAGAAAATATAATACTTTTATCTTTGTTCATTTCACTCAAAAATTTTTTAACTATTTTGTGTATTGTGAATTCCTTATAAAATAGTTCATAGATTTCCATTTCTTTGATGTTAGTTACTGAAATGAATTGTTTGGTAGTGTCATTGGGTTTGGGGGTCTCAGGCAAGGCAGGACAGCAGTATGGACATCAGACAGTTCTGTCAGCTGAGGTCACCAACATGAAAGGTGGTAGGGGTCTTTGGTGGCATAGGCAGTGGGTATCTGCAGTGGTGGAGAGAGCTGCTGGAATCCTTCATACTGGAGATTTCTTGCATCCTCCTGCTTCTCTATGAAGCCATTCTCAGATTTTGTACTCCAGATTATTCCTCCTCTTCCTCCTCCTCCTCCTCCTCCTTCTTCTTCATTTTCCTTTTCCTTCCCTTCCTTTTTTAGTTTTTCATTCCAATTTCAATTTTTGGAAATAGGTCTATTTAGTTGAAGATCTTAAAGTGGGTTACATAGAAGGTCATGTCTTGGCAGGAACATCTAAATTTTGATCATGGCTATGGAAGATATTGTGATCCTCCTGTCTCAGCCTCCTGAGCCACTGGGATAATAGGCCTGAGAACCACACTCATGTAAGTCATCCTTTTTAATGGCTTGTTTTTATAAGGCAATAGGTAGAAAAATTCTCATCAGACTCCACAATGGGTTTAAAAGCTATATATGCTGCTATGACTCCTAGTCTGTGCTGATCTAGGTCACACAGCTCTTCCTCACCAACTCACACCCCAGCAACATTTCTCTCAGCTAAATGAATACCAAGTGTTTCCTTCAAAAGTTGGCTCTGTGGGCTGGAGCAGTGGCTTGGCTGTTACAGCGCTTGCCTCACATGCGTGAGTACATGAGTTCGAACCCCAGCACCACTTACAAAACAGTGTGAAAGGAATGAAAGTCACGTGAAAAACTAAATAAAATTGCTTCTTTCTTTCTTTCCCCCCTCTCTCTCTCACTGTCCCCTCTTTCTTTAAAAAAATAAAATAAAATAAAGTTGGCTCTGAGTCTGAAAATCATCAAAGTGTCTTCTCATTACCAATCAAAGTAGACCAGTCCCTGAGCTTCAGAGACCAAGATGAAAACTATTATGGTATAAACTGCTTGTTTTCATTGAGTATCTGACTCCCTGATTTTGTGTAGAAAATACAGATTATAGCTTGTCACATAGTACATGGCAAAAGCACTATGTTCCTCAGCCAATTAAATGCAGACACACAAAAGTACTGGAGAATAGAGTGTGATGGGTATTGACAAATAGAAGTTTCAGTTCTGACTTCCAAAGGAGTAACCCCACAGTCCTATTCTATGACCTCCATTGTACTTATGAATACAAATACAGCAACAAATCCTCTGGGCTCACATCTTTGGGAACTATACTCTAAGGAGGACAGAATTACAAAATGCAGGGCCTCTATGACACCATGACCCTAGGCCATTGTACTTGGGTGAGTCACTCTCGCACCATAGTATTAGAGATGAATAAAGATGCACTATATTAAAGCCACTATTATGTAGAGTCTTCATCATAGCAGCATACTTACAATGTGTAAGGTTAAAATCAGTGGAGTTTCTAACAAATGCATTCATTCTTTCAATAAAATCAGCTACGACCATAGATAAGCAGGCTTTAAATTTGAGGACTTCACAACACAACTGCTACTGAAAAGACACTGCTATTACCTCAGGATCACCTTCCCAAGACAGGAAGCTCTTCTCAGTTGGCGAAAGTACTGTTACACTCCATGCTTCTAAACTCATTTAGGTGAATATGCTGACTTTATAGTCTGCAAAGTCGAGGCTCAACGTACCAGTGGGTCCCCATTAGTCATGTGTGTTCCCTCACACATCTGTGTTTGGAACTTGTACTTGTCTCAAGACACTCGAGTTTGGTTGGACTCAAAGCTGTTTTTCAAAAGTTTGAACAAAAGTCTTTGATCAAAGAAAAGTTCTTTGTTACTGTTTACTTTTCTCCTGCTTTAATCATTTAAGTGTGGAACTAAGTTTTAGCAGAGTTAAAAGGATTATAAAAAGTATTCATTTAAAAATGTTTTGAAACTTTCTAAAAGTAATGCTGTTTTTCCAGTTTATTGCACACGTTTCTACACCCTGTGGTTGCTGTGTAGCATGCTGCATTGATCTCAATTTCATCTAAGTTATGTGGACCTGTCAGCAATTTACAACCTCTGGTTTCTTTCTTTTTCCTATATACACCTGTGGATGCACCTGCATACCCAGACATACAGACACATGCAGCTCTTTTAGCTCAATCTGACTTATTTGTATGTGTACATGTAGATAGATTTGAAAACAAGCATGGAGCCTAATGGAGTAGAAGAGAAAACCCTGAGACAATCCATATAAATCAGTTACCAGTAATAGACAAATGTTCCAAAACCTACAATGCAGATAAGACAGCCTTGTTAACAAATAGTGCTGGTAAATTGGATATTCATATGCAGAAGAATGAAACTTGACTCTTATCTCTTACCCTGCACAAAAATTAACTCAAAGTGGATCAAAGTTCTAGGTATTAGGCCAGAAACTTTGCAATTGCTGGCAGAAAATAAAGGCTCAAAACTCCATGTTGGTACAGGATCTGACTTCCTTTATAAGACTCCTAAATACAAGAAAAAAAACCCAAATCAATATGTGAGATGTCTTCAAATTAAAAAAGTTTCTGCACAACAAAAGAAACAAGAGTGGCAGAGAAAGCCTACAGAATGGGCAAGGATCTTTGTCCCTTGCTCCTCAAAGCATTAATATCCAGAAAAACAAAGAACTCAAAACACTTAACATAAAAAAAAAATCAAGTAACCCAGTTATTAAATGGGAAATAATATTGGACAGACATTTCTCAAAAGAAGAAATATAATGACCAGCAAATACATGAAAAAATGTTAAACATCTCTAGCAATTAGGGAAATGCAAATTAAAACTACCTTGAGATTTCATTTCACTCATCCAAATGGCACTTATCAAGAATACAAAAAAATAACAAGTAAGTGTTGGTGAGGATGTAGTAGCTTCCTAATTGAAGTGTGGAATGCCTTCAGAGCTATTTTTCCATGAGTAGTTTTTAAATCATTGTTTCCTGGGGTAACAAATGTCACGATCTCCTAATCTGACATCTTGCTGACATCAGACTGAGTGTATAACTTTTGTCTTCTGTTATGGTTTAGATAGAAAATGACCCCAAAAAGGTCGTGTGTAAGGCAATGTGGGAATATTCAAAGGTGAAACGATTGTATCATGGCAGTTGTAATCTACTCAGTAGATTGACACACTGATGTGGATTAACTGGGTGGTATCAACTATGTGTACTTGTTCTGCAGGAACACAAAATGCTGGAGTTTGTGGGTCATGGAGTTTCCATTGAGATTTCAAAGAAAGAGTTGAAAGGCTAAATAAACAAAATGTAGCGGGGGTAGGGTTGGAATCTCTGCAGGCTGCCCCTGAGAGGGTGATGCATAATGGAGTGAGAAAGAAGCCTAAGATGCAGTGGAGGTTCCTGAGGTTAAGAGATGCCAGTCCCATGGAATATCTGCTGAGGAAAAATGCACGAATTGATCAGACATTAGCAAAGAGAGGGGCCACATGGGCTGCAGCCAGTAAGACCATAGGGACAGACCAGCCCTTTGGAAAGAAGATCACAATACCATGTGGGCCAGATGATGGACATGGAGCTATAAGACTTGTTTGCCCAGCTGACTTTTGACCTTGCTTGGGTCCCATCCCTTCTTTCTGTGGCCCTATATTTCCCTTGCAGAATGTAAATCTTTACTCTGTGCCATTATATATTGAACATATGCAAGTTGCTTTTGAAATTTACAGCTGAAAACATCGTGAGTTTGCCTGGAGGTGCAGATCAAATTTTGAACTTGGACTTTTGGGCAAGGTTAGAACTGTTGAGACCATGGGGACTCTTGGAAATAAATTGAATATATTTTGGACATATCTAATACAGAGTTAACCTGTTAACTGGTTGATTTTGAATCTTATTTCTGATACCTAATAATTTGTTGATTATGAAAGAATAATTTTTGTGATTCTCATTCTTGCATATACCAAATGAGGTTAATAGTTATAATTATCTCAGGGCTATTTCAAGGACAAAACAGGTTAACATATGCAAAGCACCTAGCACAATACACGAAACAAAAAGTTCTCAGAACATTCTAGTACCTAGATTTTTGGCACAAATAAATCAGTAGAAAGTAGAAAGTTTTATTGAACTGTGGATGCAATATGGGGTCCAAATATACTCCATTCTTTTGGTAGAGTACAAAACCAAAACATTTAATTGAGCGACAGATGGAGAAACTTAAAGAACTATAAGGTGAAAAATAAAAGTCCATGTAGGTATCCTAATAGCTCAGGGAGCATGGTTCTCGGAAAATAAAAGACATAAACCAACTGTGTTAGCCAGCTTTTCTTTGCTGTAACCAAAATATCTGATAAGAACAACTTAGAGGGGAAAAGATTTATTTGGGCTCCGGATTACAGAGGTTCAGTCCCTGGTCAATTGGTTACAAGGCAGAAACATCATGATGTTTAAAAAACAAATTAAAATTTTAAAAATATAATTATATAGTGAAATTTTTAATACAATACTTAGGGTAAAAAGCAGATTAGAATTTGTGTAGTAAACATAATCTACTTTAGGAGATAATTCTTTATGAGTTTATCACAGTCCCACACATCCGAGCATTAAGAGTCCATATGTTCCGGGATCAGCTTTTCATAAATATTTACACAGGAAGGCAGCCCTGAAAAGATAGACAGAAACTTCCTCTAAGGCCAATTTATTTACATTCTTAATAAATAAAAATAAAGACAGTGACTCCTAGTGGAGAGATTTTGGAATGTCTCTCCCAGGAGATATTCCAGGATACTAAACCCAGAGAGTTTCCTTCTTTTTCTAGAGACATTAGCTTTCACCCCAGGGTAATGAAATATCCTTCTCTGAAGGTGAGGTTTAGCAGAGTTTCCAACAGCTTCTGTGGAAGTCAGCAGCTCCTGAACCCAAGGTTCCTTTCCTGTGATGGAAGGCTGGTATCACATAGCCATTATTAGCTAGCCCTTTGGCTGTTGGGGGCCAGGGGTTCAAAGCTACAATGTCACTCTGGTTATTGCTTTTGCTATGAGTAAGGAACCATTTTGTTTCTGATCCCGAGGTTTCTGTTTCTCTGCTAATATATATGAAACACTGCAACAGACCAACTTGATTGTTTGCAAAAAGGATTAAAAATCTTTCACTCGCCACAGTTCCTAAAGAAGCAATCTCAGGTCATCACAGAGAATGTTGTTCAGAGATGAAAAGAAAGGAAAAAATATAAAAAAATATATAAAGAGACATTGTGAAGAATAGATCAAGAAAGTCAAATGTGATTAAAAGGAGTGTTAGGGCACATTCAAAGAGAAACTATTTGAGAACTTTCCACCCACATGAATCCTTAGATCCAGCATGTTTCCTGAGTCCTGGGAAAGAATCAACAAACAAAACCACTAGTTTCAATGAAATTAGTGTTGTGGTGGAAATGGACCACATGCATTTGTGATGTAAGTTCTACTTGCATTTATTCCAAGATTTAAAATTTAGTGGCACCAAGATAGCTGCTCAGAGTTTTACAAATTCACCTTCCCCCTGATTCTTAGTCACCTGTGGGACCATAATGCAGCTGGTTCTCACTGTGTGGAGAAGATCTTATTGGACCTGAACAAGAAGTAAAGGTTGCTACACCTTTGCCTTTTTATACTCTCAGTATTACTGCAGGTGACTGTTAGAAATATACCCTGTACTTACACTCAGTGTTCACAAACACTAAGCTCTATAAGCCACATTCTACTACCAGGCTTGGAAAGCAGCGTCAATACCAAGAGATCACTAAAATGTAATTCTGCCTCCAAAATGCTTCCATTCACAGACTAATGCCTCCAGTCCTAGACTAATTCACCCATTCCTAAATGCCTTCTCTATTACTTTGATCTAAAGGCCAAAATGAATATACTACAGACCAGACTATGTTTACAATAGGAAAAATAAACTAACATAAAGATTTCTTTTGTTCCATGGTAATCAACAAACATAATGAAATTCCAAATAAAATGTCAGTAGATTTGGTATGTGTGTGTGCACGTGCTTGTGTGTGTATGTGCACAACTTAAACACATGATTCTAAAATACATATGGAAGAGTTAGAGCTAAGAATAACCAGTAATTTTGCAGATGGAGAAAGAAAAAAAGAAGGAGCAGCATCTGTTTAATAAGATAGCAAAGCATTTTAAAAGAGTTGAAATTAAATGAATTCAGTATGCTCTAGGAATAAACAGAATGATAGATGGAGCCTAGTAAAAAACCCAATAGTCATTCCACATGTAAAGAAATGGGGCATAGGGCAGATTTGACATTGCAGGTCCAAGCCCAAAACTGAGCAATTAAGTAAATGGCACTAGGGAAAAATTAGTTACTTTAGTGTGAAAATAAATATAAGTAGATTCATACCTTATATCACACAGAAGAAATATTAGATGTTCAAAGATTTATCATTAAAATGTTTAAAAATCCTCTGATTAAAACTCTCTTAGATAAGAAACGACTACTAAATAAAGATGCTGAGGATAATTCACTCCCAGGGGTAAAAAGTACCTTGATGAGTACTTTTTAGCTAATTGGTGCAAGTGCACTAAGACAGACAGCTGAGGATTGACAAATTTATACAGTCACATTGAAAATCCACAAGCACTTTCCACATAGTGTTCAGAGGCAGATTTACAGTGATGCTAATTGAAACTTTAGCTTCTGCCTTCTTTATAGGACCCTTTTAAAGCCCTGGGAAGAACCCTCACTTACTTTTCTCATGGTCATATATTTTTGTAAATTTTGCAAAATTCAGAAAATTTTACCATAATCAATTATGACGATTATCTCCTTCCATTCCACATCTCCCTTCGTGGAATTTCTCTGGTGTCAGTGTCCTTGGAATAGCTCGAAGCTGCTGAGAGAAAGTTGAATTGGAGATGGCTTTGGACTGAGTTTAGAGGGAAATGTTTGTGGCTGTCACTTCCCTGCATGCATAGGTTATCACCAGCCATCCTGTGCAGGAATGCGTTCCAGGAACACTTTTGCCATGGACTGAGTGAGTCACCTGGTACTGGGACATGACAGTGAAGGGCCAGAGTGCCTCCTAAGGCACTGGAGACATGGATAGAGATTAATCAATGCTATCAACTCAAAGAGTATTGAAGATTAGTCACCGTACACAGTTTGACTCACCCTAAAATACTGCAGTTCACATGCGAAAGAATCTTGATCAAATTTCTCCCAACTGGACAACAACCTTCCAAATTACAAGACATTACCAAGGTGAAGTACACTTTATCTAGACCGTCAATGATAAAGAAGCAAAATTTAATGAACCATGTAAAGAAAATATTAAATTATCTTTCTAGTCCCTCTACAGAAGATGATATTTGAAAACATTCCAGTTTGAAGCCATGGTTGAATAATAAGCATCCAAAGTATAGGGAAATGTGTCACCATGTTAACTAAAGCTGCTAATTAACAAAATACTAACGTTATTTTTCTAGATTTTATGATTTGTATAATGTGTATATGTCATTTAATTTTTTTCTTTTCCTATGCTTTACTTTCCAAATAAATATAAATTTTCTGCCTAATTTTGATATCACGATTTTGGTTTCTTTGAATCAGGTCCCCCAAATTAAATAAGCTTTAGGTCACACAAATTATGGGTCTTCCCACAGTGCCAACACTGGAAATAGTACCTCAGAATCTCTCCACCATTTTTAACTAGTGTGCACCTCTTTAAATAATGGAATGGAAATCAAAGCTAAGACAACACAGATTGTGACTTCAATTAAATTATATTTAATTTTCTAGAAAGCTATGTGAAGCAAATGGCAAAATTTACATTTGTTAATTATGAATATAATTATATGTATAGATTTTCTATTATTTTTTACATGTGTTATGAATATTTCACATTTTTCAAAAGGTAACCAAAAAAAAAAAATCAGCAAATCTGCTGCCTGGACTGAACTTAGGGAAACTAATGAGAAGCTATTGCAGTGCTTTGGGAAGTGACGCTGCCCTGAGCCTAGACAAAAGCAATGACAATGGAAAGCAACAGATGAATCAGAGACGTGCACTGGAAGTGGAATCAGCAGAGCCTAGTGATAGAGCAAGAGGGAATGTTTAGGGAGAACACGTTATGCTCACATTTCTAGTTTGGGCAACTGGGTACCTGGTGGAACCCCTTGAGGTGTTTGGGGTTTAAGTGACAGATTATAAACTTGGAAGGGAGAAGAAGTGATGCTTGGCCCAGATCCCTTCTACCCACATTGCAGATGAAAAATTGAGAACCCGAGGAGTATAGAGACTCACAGTGCACTTAGGAGGTGCTATTCACTCTTCCCATCCCTTTCTGTGGTGGGTTTTTAGCTCATCTTAAGATATACTGTCTCCATATAAACCCAAGAGGGTTTACAGTTATTTGCATCTGGGATCCAAGAATCAAATGAGAAACAAACTACTTTACAATTTTGGTCACTTTGTTTAACCTCACTAGCATAGTTTCCCACCTCAAACATGGAGCCGTAATGTCTTCCTATCCAAATTGTAGAGAAAATTAACAGGAACACATTAAGGAGCTGAAGAATTGGATATATCTTCGTATGCCCCTTCTTCCCATGCTAAACAAAACATTTCCTCTGGACCTCATGGTTTAAAAGTGAGTTAGCACTTGTCTATAAAGCATTTAACCCCCTTGTACACAACTCATTCCTTTTTTTTTTTTTTGAAGCTAAAAGTTCTATTCATTTATATATTTTTCTTTCTACATAGTCTTACATATTGGAAGGAAGCATTGTTACATATTCATGCATAGGTGGACACTGACAAATTTAAGGCTGATTCTAGTCCAGGATCTCCCCACGTTGAACACTCCCCATTGCTATGTCTCCTCTGCTTTACCCCAATGTTATAGATAGAAATAAGCATATACACATGCACTATTTTTTTAATTTTCTGATCTTCTCTGCCTGCCTGTGTGTAGTTGGGCTTCTCATGAGTTCCCAATTGCATTGATCACACCCCTAATCCCTCCATCCCCTCCCTGTCTCCCTCCCTTCTCCCCCCAACTTCATAGTTACGGTTCCCCCCTGCTTATGTGAAAGTTCCCCTATGATGAGTTTATTCTTTGAGTTTAGCTAATTTTCATCCTGTCGTAGATTTTACTGTAGCTACCACATATGAGAGAAAACATTCGAGCCTTAAGTCACTGATTTTGGGATATTTCACTCAACACAATTTTTTCTATCCCTACCCATTTGGCTACAAATGCCATATCATTCTCTCTAACAGAGTTTTTGAATCCACTCATCCAGCAAGGTATCTGGGTTGGTTCCATAGTTTAGCTATTATAAATTAAGCTGCTATAAACATTGATATAGCTGTGTCTCTGTAGTATGCCGATTCTATCTGTTTTGGGGAAATACCCAGGAATGGGATAACTGGGTCATAAAGTTTTTGAGGAGTCTACACTGCTTTCCAGAGTGGCTGAACAAGCCTACAGGGCCACCAACCATGTGTTAGTGCTCCTTTCTTTCCCCAACCCCTCCAGCGTCTGTTACTGTTCGTATTCTTCATTTTTGCCACTCTGACAGGAGTGAGGTGGAATCTCAGTCATAAGAAGAAAAAAAATTGAAATATAAGGCTGTGTAAGAGTTATTTTTAAACTGCACAGTGTCTTTTTTTTTTTTTGTACGCTCAACACACTGCTGAGTAACTCTTTAGATAGTCCTGTCCTGCTGGTATTTCCAATAGCCACTAACCTTGCCTGGTACAGTATAGAGGTTGTAAAATGGAATGGAAATTTAAAGCAGGTTCTTGTTAGTGCACAACATAAATTAGTTAAATATGGGGACAGTAGTTCTTTCCATGTTCAGTTATCTCTGATGCAGCTTATACAAAATAATTTTTTGATTAACTGAATACCATTCTGTAATGGAAAAAAAATTGAAGCTATTTTGTTGAAATTCTGAATGCTTCTAAGAAAATGCAATTTTATTAAGAAAATGTGTTAAAAAGATTATTGCAAATATGTAATAAATATCCCAGTCAGATGAGAAGCAGTAGATTGTGAAATTCAGACATGATTACTTATTCACCAAAAAATAATCTAGTCTGAGTTCATAGTTATTAAAAAGTAGATGTAGTCTTTCAAAGATTTTCATAAATAACTGATTTGCAACCTTCTCATGTATTTCTACATGCATAGTAACCATTTTTATTGCTCTACATTCCTTTGGTAAATTTGATAGGTTTAAGTTACAATAGTTTTTTTTAACAATATGTAAATCATGAAAAGTAGTTATATGTATTTGTGAGGTATGATATAATGCTTTGATATATGTATATAATGTGAAATGATTAAATCAAGTTAATTAAAATTCATCCTGTCATATACTCCTTTTCTTGAGGTTTGAAATCTACTGTTTTTAAAAAAAGAGATAGAAAAAGAGCTAAATTTATTTTATCAACCAGTTTTTGTTTTTCTTCCACTTAGCTGTATATGTGGTGCTGGGAATTGAAACCTGGTCCTCACACATGCCAGGCAACTGCTCTACCACTGAGCCACCTCTCCAACCCTATAAAACGCACTATTTAAACTATGTGTAGTGCACATATCTATAATCCTAGCAATTTAGGAGGCTGAGGCAGGAGGTTTCCAAGTTCAAGGTTAGCCTGTGCAATTTAGTAAGACTCTGTGTCAAAATAAGAAACAAAAAGAGCTGGTGACATAGCTCAGTGGTAAAGAAACCCTGGGTTCAATTCCCAGTACAGAAAAATATTTTAATAAACACTATTCTTTTAGTAATTTTGAAAAATGCAATGAATTATTATTTAATATAGTCACAATTTTCTGTAAGAAGTCATTGAATTTTACATCCCCATTGAACTGAAACTTTGCATCCTTCAATCAACATGTCCCTTTTGTGCATCAGCAAGTCTTGATTTTATTTTTTGTCCAATTTCATTTTCCTTCATTTTGAAGACTGCCTTTCCTCTTTATTGTAGTGTAAGTTTGCTGGAGATAAGTTCTTTGATTCATGTTTGTGAATAACTTTATTTAGTCTTCAGTTTTGAAGGATCTCTTCTCTGCATACAGAATTCTGGGGTAATCATTTTATTTGTAATTTGAGCACTTTACAAATGTCATTCCCTTCCATCCTCTTTGACTTGCATAATGTGTGAAAAGTCAGCATGATACCTATTTCCATGCCCCGGATATAACACAGCTTCTTTTTCCAGCAACTTTGAAGTATGTCTTATGATTGTTTCTTATCCATTTGATTATATAGTGTGGCATGAGTAAGGTAAAAGTATCCACTCAAGGCAAAGAAAACTGTGAAATTGGACTTCATTGACCTGCAGCACCATCAGAAGTTAACTGGGGAAGGGGACTGAGCCAATCAAATGTTCTGAGCAGCCACGCATGACAATGTAGACTAAGTTCACATCATCCCTTTCCATGGAAAAACAGCCTCTACTTCTGTCCTCGCAGAATGTGTAAATACTAAAGTGAGTGTGTTTGACATCATCCTGTGTGCTGTAATGTGCATTTTTTGCCACACCAGGCAACTCTGAGTGCTTCTTCCCCAGGGTCCTTGAAGAGCAAATCAGGTTTTCTTTCCCCCAGAGAGAGAGAGTAGTTTGCCACTGTTTTTTCTTTCACCAGTGTCAGAGTCCCCTTTGCTTTCCAGGTTGAGTTGGCCTCCAGGGTTCTGAATGCTAGTAGGGCATGTGTCTCCATCACCGTTCCAACCTCTGACCATCATTTTCCTCCTAAACAAATCAGAGGTTATTCTGCAATAGTCTTTCATGTACCATTTGGATCCTATATTAGGGGATTCAAATGTATACAGGAACAAAATAAATTAACTGAAGGTAAACATCATATGTATTGTTAATCTGTGTTCATTCAAAGTTGGAGGGAATTATACAGTTAGGAGTAACTTCTAGTGTTCTGTAGCATAGAAGAGTGACTGCAGTTACTGATTTACTATATACTTGAAAATACCTAGAAGAGAAGATTTTGGATGTTGCCAACACACACACACACACACACACACACACACGAAATGATCAATGTTTGAGCTGATGAAAATGCTAATTATCCTGATTTAATCATTGCACATTGCATAGATGTGCCAAAAATATGTGTCCCATCAATATGTACAACTCTTAAGTGTCCATTTGTGCAATAATGTAACCCCTCTGGAGGTTTTTTACTGACTGGCACTGTCACCACTGTGTTACCTCTGGGACTTAAGAGCAGGAAGGAGAGAAAGGGTTATTGTTCCTTGTTTTGCACTTATTGTGGGACTTATCATTGAATATTACTCTTCAATGCTTCTTTGAAACAAAATGTGATCACGCAGACAAAAGTTCATTCACAACAAAACAGGTACCATGTGAACCTAACTTAAGATTCCAAGACAAGGGGACCACTTTGGTTTGCTCCCAGGCTGCCACCAAGGGGAAGACAACCTCTCATGATATTTATCCAGGGTCAGATCTTTAGAACTCACCCTCCATAAAGCATAGACACAAGAGACTGAAGCTGAGAGGAAAGAGGGAAACTGTTCACACATTGCTAGGATTTATCCTCTGAGTTCTGCTTTTCCCTTTCCTCAAGCAAGTTGTCTCAAGTAACGGGGGAAGGGGGATTTACAGTTCACCTAATTGCATCCTACACTTAGTCCAAGGGCCTTCACAATTACAGTTGAGTCACCCTAATATTCACATACACAGGATCAAGTATTATGAGGGTGATGTGAGGTGGTTATAGACCAACATAGACCAGGATGTACACAGCAGTCAAGTCAAAGAAATAGAAGCTTCCAGAGCTGGTGGTGCTCAGTTCTTTTCCAAGTAGAAACTGCAAGGAGATTTTCACTTGATGAGGACAGACATGCATGTGGTGGAGGCAGGTGCCTTTGGGTTTACTGACAGCAAGATATGGGTTCACATTTAAAATGTTGTGAACAAAGAGGTCCAAAACTCTAGGAGTAGCAGGGAAAGGCCAAGGGCATGCTCCCAGGGAATTGATCAGGCACTGCCCACAGGTTCTAGGGATGATCTTTCACCTGTTGGGATGGCACCTGGTTCTGTTGGAAGAGCATCCCAATTGCTAATGAATTCTGCAGTCTGGGTGGCAAGATGATGGTCTTCACCAAGGTGTGGTGAAGAGATTGCTGAGGAAGAATTCACCCACAGAGCCAAAGCCAGGGCTGTGAAGACTCTGGAACCTCCTGTACAGTGGCCTCGTTGCTCTGTTGGGGATCCTGCCATTGCAAGCCCACTTGGCCACCAGATACCACTGGTAACTCCTTAGCCTACAGACTCGGACTCACCCCAGGAGGTGGGTGCTGACTGGTCCCTAACTTGTGCCTCTTTGGTGCCATCCTTTGGCTTTTCTAAAAACTCCATCCTCCGGGTTTACTCATAGTCATTTTGTTTATATTTTGTTTCCATTTTCCCAAAGTGAGTGCCTCATGGTTCATGATCATAGATTGGTCATTACTCAACATTACACAGTATCTCTGAATTTTACTGATATTTCAAAACTGAAATTATGATAAAACAAGACATCATTCTTGGGGGTTTCTAGGCATTACTACTATGTGAGAAGTTACTTTTATTTTTAAATAATGTATTTTTAAAGCAATAAATCATTATCAATGAATTTATCATAAAATCCCTGACAGACACAATTTGTTTGGACCTTTTTTTATAGTAGAAACTGGTTTATCAAAACATACAACTTAGTTTCTTTGGAGAAAGTTTTGATGAAAATCTCCAGGATTATATATAAATCACAGCTGAACTTTAAATTCACTTTTTATAGAGTTGATATTTTTCCTTAAAAATGCCATTTTGTGTTATTTCTCAAATGAGTCTACATTTAGAGCATTAGAACATCGGAGTGTCCTAAACATTATTGAATGGATACTGTTTCTGATTTAAAGTATTTCTGTTTTCCATTAATCTGTGGTGTCTCCTTATACCAGCTAACTACTCTGACCCTCAGATATTTTTTATATCATATGTCATATGTCATCTACCTCATTATGAAAATCAAATAGGATAAGAAAAGTGAAGGCACTTTACACACAAGAAATGCTCATATACCCAAAAGATGCCATTATGGAAGATGCCATCATATGGCTTATGTTTGATGCTGTTTCTAATCCAAATAACTATAGGAATTGAAATAATAATACTTTAATTTACACCTAAATTCACAAAAGTATAAATTACATATTCCTCACTAGGTTAAATATGGGAAATTTTTTAGGAATGTTTTTGCCTGAAATGTTTACCATCTCTTTGTAGAGATAAAACTTAACAATAAAATGACTCAAAAAGAAAAAAATATTTATTGCAGAAGAAGCAATGTTGGAAAAAAATTGACTCTGGGCTCAGGCATTCCTTAGTTTGAATCCCAGTCCAGTAAATCCTAAATGAGCATTACACTGTGGTCCTTTGAATATACAAAAACATAGAGTGGAAAATCAACTCTTAGTAGGGGAAGGAAGAACTACAGAATAAGAAAAGGTATTAGAGGGGTTTGTATAGTTGACTGAACAAATGGTTCAGATTGGAGGGATTCATATGGGTGAACTTGTGTCCTGTCTTTCTGGTGCATAATTGTTAATAGGGCTGTGTCTTAGTTCACCTTTTTTGCTATAACTGAATACCTGAATACCTGAGACAAGATAACTCATAAAGGAAAGGGGTTTATTTTGGCTCATGGTTTTGGAGTCTAGAAAGTTCAAGTTCAGGTAGCCACATCTGGAGAAAATCTGTGCTTGATAAACTACTGGCAAAAAAACAGAAGGGTGAGAGGGTACCTGTGTGTGTTAGTCAGCTTTTCTGTTGCTGTGACCAAAAGACCTGATAAGAACAATTAGAGGAGGAAAAGGTTATTTAGGGGGCTCATAGTTTCAGAGGTCTCAGTCCATGGATGGATGACTCCATTCTTCAGGGCTTGAGGTAAGTCTGAGCATCATGGTGGAAGAGTGTAGTGGAGGAAAGAAGCTCAGACATGGCACCAGGAAGTAGAGAGTGTTCTGCTCAACAAGGACAAAATATATTGCACAAAGGCATGCCCCTAGTGACCCACCTGCTCCAGCCTCACCTTACTTGCCTCAGTTACCACCCAGTTCATTCCTATCAGGATATCAATGCACTGACTAGGGTAAGGCTCTCATAACTCAATCATTTCACCTCTAAAGTTTCTTGCTTTGTCTGATATATGAGATTTGGGGGAACACCCAATATCCAAACCATTATATAAAAGAAAAAGGGGAACAGAACTCAGATATAGCCTACCATTTCCACAAGAAAATTCTAATCTATTTCTGAGGGCGCCGACCCATGACCCACTTCCCTTCCCTAACATTCCTCATTCAGGAGTCAAGGTTTTAACACATAAAGTTGGAGGCACATAGAGCTACCCATTTAATTATCTGAGATATTCTGGGTATATAAAATAAATCACAGAACGATTATAAAGAAGACACATAATTGAGAAGGGCCAAGAACAGGATTGGGTAGGTTGAAAGAGGCAGGACATGGAATCTTAACAAAAAGATAGACAGAGAGTTTGCTGGTCATAAGGAGCAGTGGATTACTCTTGAGTCGTGAACAATTCTGGTTATAAAGAGAAACCACAGTTTATATTATCTCCATTTGTACTTTGTTTTCACCTAGTCTGCCAATTAATTGAAAAGCATATTCTTTTTTTATTACAAAACTCATCCTTCCTGCAACTGTGAGTCTAAAGATCATCGAGTAACAGAGACCTCAATGTGTTGGTTGGCGTAATCTTTGAAAAATTTACAGGTCATTTTTGCATCCTTCATATCATAGGAATCAGATTTTTAAGGGCAAATTTGCTAAAAATATCTTAAGGATAACATTTGAATATATTTTCCAATTTAATCTTTACAGCTTTCTATATCTAACCCACACACAATAGATTCTGATGTATTTTAAGTGCCATTAATTACAAGCTGCACCATTAATTTCTGTCTAATAAAGAAAAAGCAACCAAATGGTACTATGATGCTTCCTTACTACTTAAAACTTTTATTTTATCCTTATTAAAAGATCATTTTTTATACCTGTAAAAATAGAGTAACATCCAAAATCACCCATGTGCATATATAAAAATGAAAGTACAAGTGAAATATTTGGGTTAAGCTTCTCCTAAGCAATAACAGATTATAAAAAATCTTATGTGGTTCCAAATCTTTGTAATATTCTTTTAAGTTTTTGCATAGTATCATCCTCAGTGCCACATACACAAAGTGTTGGAGAAACAAAGGCCAGATGAAAAAATAAATAATTAGGTTGTTATTGTAGCATTTCTCCAGAGATGCTTCATTTTTGTCTCCAGAATTTTTTTCCAAGCTGATGTTCCTTCTGCCCATTTTGATGTATAAACAGAGGCCGTAAGGTAAGCCATGATTGTTGTGTGGTTGTTAGCAAGTGTAAAGTCATTTCTAATTTCAGTTTTTTTTTAATTTTTTATTCAGAAATTTATTTGGTAACAATCACACAAGCTTCTAATGAAGTAATATAATATATATAGATTCTGAAAATTAGATTTACCCCCAAAAGCCCCCCCAATTACCCACCCTTATCTCTTCCCCCCTTCCCAAAACATCTCTAAAAATGTATTAGGTTTATGACATTACACCTTATCTGTATTTAAAACATGATACTAGACCTCCTTTCTCAACGGCCAGGGTCTAGCTCCAGCCTCCACAGATGAGTGAAGACATTCGACCCTTGGTTCTCTGGGTTATGCTGATTTTACTCAGCATAATTTCTACCATAGCCATCCATTTACCTTCAAAGGCTGCAATATCATTGTTTCTAATTGCTGAGTAAAACTCCATGGTATATATGTACCACAGTTTTTGGATCCATTCATCCAGTGAGGGAAATCTGGGTTGTTTCCATAATTTAGTTATTGTAAATTGAACTGCTATGAACATAGATATTGTTGTGTCACTGTAATGTGCTGATTCTAAATCCCCTGGAAAAATACCCAGAGAGAAGGAGAAAGAGAGAGAGAGAGAGAGAGAGAATCAATTTTATTTATTTTTTCATCTTGCCTTTGTTTCTCCAACATTTTGTGTATGTGGTGCTGGGGTTCGAACCCAAGCCCTTGTGCATGCCAGGCAAGCACTGTACCCAATGAACCCCTGCTTCAGCCCTCTCATTGCATGCTTCGTATTCCTTTTGCATCTTCATGATGGACAGATTTTTCTTTCACTTGGTCACCAAATATTCTTGAAGTGATAATTCTGAACCAGGTCCTGGAAATATATCAGTATTGAAACAAAGTTCCTGCTCTCACAAAGCTTACAATTTTATGGAAGGTGGTACTAATAAAATAAATGAACATAAATTTATTTATTTATAAAGTAATAAATACTATGAAGAAAATAAATATGAATAAAGAACAAAAAAGACTGTGGGAGGAGAAGAGAGCTCCTTTAGGTTGGGTGTTTGGTAAGGGATTTCCGATGCATGACATGTAATTAAGCACCCAAATAACTGAAGATTAAATCCAGTTATTTGGGGGCAGGTACTAGCTTACTGTCTACTCTCTTCAGGAGACCCTGGGAGGTGGTCTATATTAAAAGGAGAGAATTGAAGGCAGGTGATTATATCAGTAATGAACATTTCTTGGGCTCACCTGGAACAGACCACTTTGCTGACACACTTCTTGGGCTCACCTGGAACAGACCACTTTGCTGACACACTACCCATGCTCAGATATTTTATCATCACAATGGGAAACAAACTAACAAAAGGCCCATTCAGTTCACTCTAAGCTACATTATCCATCTCTGCCATTTTTGTTTGGTGATGAAGGGGAGAGCTTGGTGCTCTGCCAGCCAAGGTTCCTTTGTTTGTCATTTATTTATTTAGTTGTTTTTTTCCACTTCATTTCTTCAGAACCCAGGTGGGCAAGTAGAATGCTATTTATCAGGCACCTCCAAAAACTCTTAGAATTTTAGGACTCTGAAATAATCTAACAGAGTCCAAATGCTCCTTAAAAACAATAATAATTTGGAAAACTAATTTTCTGTGATGGAGGGGAGAACCTAACCATCAAAATTTTGTCTACCATCCCCAGCAGCCTGAATTTAAACTTGTAAGAGTCTCAACTCCATTTTTGCTAAAAGCAGGATGTTGATTTCTGATATCCCTGTTCTGAAGATCAAATAAATTTATATTAATCAAAGCACTTTGTTAAATGAAGAGCAGTACTTACGTTCAAGGGAATCGTTGTTATTATTGAAAGAGAACAATGTGACTGAGTTTCATTATCATTACTGACTTAAATGCAACGATTAAATTCTCTTGCCCTAAGCAGACACACATAGAAGTAGTGTGCACATTTCTCTGGTGTAACTTAAGCTCCATAAACTCATTCATTACAATAAGACAACGTTTGCTGCTTTTGGATACAGAGGAAATATTTCTCTTGAAACGTCTGAAAGGTGCCATTTCCTCCCCCCCAAAAAAATGGAATGGATATTTTACCCGTGCATATAACAATGGGATTTGATTCTTTTCACATTTCTTCAATCTGTGAATTCCTTCTGTGAAAAGCTGTCCATTAATACGTTTGTCTACATCCTATTTCAGAAGCACAAAAGTGACAATGGTAACCTCGTGGGAATTCAAGCTCATTACTGTGCTGTTGTGCATGTCACATTTAAGGCCAGAAGAAATTTCACTGGGTTGGCCTTTATTTACTTGAAAAGGGACAGGAGCTTTGAAGTCCTTGTTCCCAGTTGCTATTTTATGGCTTATTAACCGTGTTGCATCAGACAACTAATCCAACCTCCCACAGCTTTTGTTTCTTTACCTTTGGAAAAGGTGTATGAAAATCAAATGAGATGATGTATTTCAGAATGAAAATAAGGTTCATATTAGAAACTCCAAAAATGTTTATTTAATCCACACCCCAGCTTGGAAAACTCAGGTTGTAATAATAAAAATTTTGAATGTTATGGCTTAAGCATACAGAGTATGAGACAGAGATGTTTAAATAGAACTGTGTCAGCAGGAATCTCTGGATCATTTGCTAGAATACTCTCAAGCTTGTTATTTTGGCACCATTAGAGAAGTGGCTTTGTAAAGCTGCTTTAAGAAGTGTTGAATGATCATTAAGCTTAGTAGGTTTATCATTAGTTTCAAGATGTAATTAACTAGATTATCCTAGAAAATTCTGAAGATGCCATTTAGGCAGTTGGGAAGTAACTGTAACTCTTTTAGAGAATAATGAAATGCTGCAGAATTTTCTGCTCTGATGCCCACTATGTGGGCAAACCTTATTAATTGTAGAAAATTCCAGTAGTAGAATTCCCCTGCTTAGACAACTACAGCGTGGTTGGACCAGGGATAGAAACCCCCAGGCCTGTGGCTCCTTAGGAAGTGGAGTCTACAGACACAGGGGTGTTGTATGAAGCTGTTATCTCTGCCAAGTCCAAGGGCTGGAGGACGGACTGGTGTGGATATAATAGCACACCAAAGCCTGTGAGGGAGGAGAGCAAGGGTTCTAAGAGCTGCCTCCTTGGCCTGAGCGGTACATTCATTCTTCAGACAAGTTGATGAGAAGCAGGCCAAGTGAGGTTGAAAACCGGAAACTCAGCTCAGGTCTTGGTGCTCAAACAGGACCATGCAAAATACTCCCCCCTTTTGGTTCCAAATAAAATGAGATGTGGGTATAGGAGTCAGGCAAGTAAAGATGCAAATTTCACCTACATTAACAAGATTAGAAAACTTAATTTAGGTGTGAGGACAAGAAGGCTTCTGAACTTACTCTGAAAATTACAACTCTGTTCCTGAAATAATGGATGAAAGAGGTTTCCAGCTTAGGCTGCCCTGGGGCCACTCCTGACAAAAACGTGCACACCAGGAATGCAGTTTGCACGTATACAAGTGCAGGGACCTACTCAGTACGGGAGACATCCCACCAGGCATCCTCCACTCACCCATCCAATCACCTGTACCTCCACGGACTAATTGGGTACCTGGTGCCTCCAGTACTACCTCCCAAAGTGTCCCCAGGGCCCTGTTGCCATGCCTACCATGAATGCTGTCAATTGGGCATTTATGTGGACAATCTGGGTTCCTTCCATTTCTCCTCCTGCCCAGCAGAGTCCTCTCAGCCTCCTCTCCCATCCTAGCAGCTCTCTGGGCACTGTGCCCTGCAACACGCTGACTCACCCGCCCTCAGCCTCACACCAGACTACCGACTCCTCTCTCCCTCTGCATGTGCTCTTCTCCTTCCCGGTGCACATAAAGGCCTCTGCTGTACTCATGAATTCCACCTCATTTTGCCAAAACCCATTCTGGGTGCTTTTTCTTCTGGTTCTTTCTCCTGCATAGTCCATCATCCTCCCTCCGTGCCACCTCTGTGCTTCTACAGACCCAGTTCATTGCACACGATACGCTGGACTCTAAATCTGCATTTGTCTGCCTTTCCACTACCAAACTTTTGGTTCTTTCTCCTGCATAGTCCATCATCCTCCCTCCGTGCCACCTCTGTGCTTCTACAGACCCAGTTCATTGCACACGATACGCTGGACTCTAAATCTGCATTTGTCTGCCTTTCCACTACCAAACTTTTGAGCTTCATGAGGCTGGGGATCATATCTTTTTCATGTTTATATTCCCAGCACCTAACACAGAGCCCAATAATGCTGGAGGAATTGAATCAAATGGAATATGTTCTCTGAGAACCATGCGGCAGGACTTCATTAAGCAAGTGTGCGGAGGGTTTCCATCAAGCCTGGATCATAAAGGAGAGAATTTCTTCTTGCTGCCGAATGCGCTGGGGCTATAACCCACCAAATCACTGCTGCGCATGAGACTTTAAATTCCACTCTGCAGATGCAATGATATAGTTCAAATGAATCCACATTTTGCACCATCTGTAAATAACATTTCCACATTCTTATTGCTACAAACAAAAGGAGAGACAGGTAATGCCATGCAGAATGTCACAAAGAAGCAAGTGCATACCTTACCTCCTGTCCTGGCAAGATAGAATGTTCAGAGATTCATTCTTCTGCAGATTAAATTCACTGTCTTTTCAGTGAGAGTTATGAAGCCTCTGGGGCAGGGAATGCAGCACTTGAGACCCAGAGCACAAATGAATTTTTCATGTAGCAATCTTCCTTTCTGTACAGGGAAGAGGATCTATGGCCAACTCAGGGTCCTTATGAACTTCTCCAGAAAGGAGAATAATTGGGCCGCTGTTTGAAAGATTCCCCTTTGTGATGAATCTCCTACTGGATCTCAGTAAATTTAAAGTTCTGTGCTCAAGGATGAGCCAAGAAAACTGTGGGGAAGTACCACTGGGTGCTGAGGAGGCATTTCCACTCTTGGCTACTAGGAAGAACACATCAGCATGAGACTCTGCCCTGCACACAGCGTGAGGTGGGGAAACACTCAAGGTGTTACTCAACCACATCTATTTCACAGACAGGGAAGTTGAGGTCCAGACAAAGTGATCGATTCCAAACCAATTCCAAACCTCCTTGCTGCTTCCCATATGTAGTGTGCTTTCTATAGATGTGAGCGTCTTCTTGTCTTTCTTTTTCCTTTCTTCCCAAATGACAATTTTGGATTACACAAAGTATGAAATGTATTACTGAATAAATTTCCTGAACAGGCCTCATGCACAACTTGGTCCAGACTTTATAGAAAGGTACCTGTCCTGCTGGCTCTGTGCACCTCCACATTGTCTTCATTTTCACGGTCCACATGGTGATAAAAAGGCTGCCTGCAACACTAGGATTGTGCCCTCTTAGATTCAAACACAAAAGAAGAGCATTTGAATCATTCAGCAGTCTGGGCAAGTCTGATTGCATCTCGTGGGCTCCAAATGGATCTGGTGTCCATCCTTGAAAGAATCACTTCCGTCAAGAAAGTGCAATGTTCCAGTTGGCCAGAAACCTCACATGAAGGCAATTCCACTTGAAGCACATGGATTGGGAGTGAGAAAAGCCTTCAAAAAAGGAGCATGGATACAGGAGGAAGATCTGTTGCTGTCTGCCACACGTGCTAGTCAACTTTTCCTCTGTCTGGTTCATCACCTGCAATCCACTTGCCCACTCGGTTCCTAAAATCCATATTCTGAATGCAATCTAAAATCCTTCCAGTATGAAAATCTGGACTGAAACCCACTAAAGCCTGCCCTATGTCCACGCTGGTGTTAGGAATGATACATAGCAATGCATGGTCCCTCCACAGCAGAGCCCAGGCTCTACTTCAAGGCCCATCTCATCCCCTGCCATGCACTTCACACCATTGCCACCTGGCCTATCTCACTAAACCCTTCTGATTACGCTTGAGTCCACTAAGGAACCATATACTCCAGAAAATCCTTCTTAAATTGCAGCCTAATTTCAGGTTTCTGAAGCACCTTTTTTATTGCCGTAACTTCTGCTAACTTCCATGCATTGAAATTATGGTTATGTCAGTTCCTCCTTCTACCCTATTTGCTCCTCGTGGGTGGAAGTACATTTTATTTTTCTATCAAGTCTGTAAAACTTACCCAGCAGCTGGCTCATGAGAACACTCAGTCAACATGTGCTAACTCAAGATCTACTGAGCTACTTAAAGCCAACATAGTGTATTGAAAAGTGCATAGCTCAGCAGTAGGGTACTTGCCTAGAAAGTGTGAGGCCCTGGGTTTGAGTCCCAGCATAGAAGGAAACAGAGAGAGGGAAGGAAAGGAAACTTCTTACAGTTTTGAAGAACCCTGGCCCTCATTAACTCTCATAACTCACACCAGGAAAGTCATTTCATCTATTGACCTCAGTTTGTTTCCTGTAAAGATGGAACAATTGGTATTTCCAGTAAAGGGAATTGTGGGATTCTGCAAGCCCTCAGCATAGTTCAGATGCTGCAGTTTCTCAGGAAGTGGTGATGGGCTTGAGAAGAGACCTATTGGGTCAATCCACTGCAGCCAGTAGTCTCACACAAAACTGCTCCTAGCATCTGCTGGTTCTGGTTATGGCACATTGAACCCTTACTATTTTCACTCACCACCTTTACAACAGGAAATATATCCTAAGAATCCTTGTGATATGATTTAACATCTCAATATGAAACAGGTTAGGTTGGGAGAAGGGTGAGCTGATTAACTCTTGGGTATTTTCTCTTTGATCCACAGGTATATAAGTTCACCAAATATGACTATCATTCCCCAATAACAAAAACTCTTGAAATCATACCAAACCTTATTTCTATAATGTGACCCATTTCCTGCTCTTTTTATACGTGTGTCACTATTTAATTGCTCACAGTACATTTGAGTATATACACATGAGTGCTGAACAAATGCTAGTTACTTCCATGCATCCCACATTTAAAGTATTGAAATGTAGATTTTGTCTTGATATAAGGCGTTTCCCCTAGAGACTTCAAGAAATGTGGGCTTGGTCCTGAGATGATCACCATTGCTTAACTTCCCATGTCTGTGCCACCAGTGAATCCTCCCACTTCCATTCCTGGCTGTGTTCCTAACCATTTCCATTTTCATTGCCAAGGCCCACTTCAGGCCTCAATGATCTGCAAGGACTGTGTAACTCACTTCCTCTCTTTGAACTTGTCTCCTAAAAACCTTCCTTGCCACTGGAGACACATTTCCAAGACATGGACGTGATCATTCACTCCTGGGTGGGCAAAGAGGACTGGTAGCTTTCACAGCCTCCGGGATAAGAACAGACCTTGCAAATCAACAGTGATCTGGCCCTTTTTCATCACTGGATTTCTTTGAAACCTCACATCTTGCTTCCCTGACACTTGTATTATTCCTTCTTGAAAATGCTGTGTTATTCCCCTTTATGAACCTATTTTCTAATTTCTGCTGGGTTGAGAATGACTTCCCCACCATCTTTACCAGAGTGAGCAACTTCATCATATCCTAAGACTCAGTTTAACTATCTTCTACTCTAAATAACTTTCTTGACCTTTCAATAGTCAAAAGATTATCCATTTTGTCCTCTGGGAGTTTCTCATAAGTATGAAATTGAATGGATTCATGGCTATCTCTGGGGTCCTCGCTGCTATGGTTTGAATAACTGTCCCCCAAAGGTTCATGTGTTAAAGGCCTGGTCCCCAGCTCTTGACAGAATTGGGAAGAGATGGAACGGGTAAGGAGGGCTACTGTGAAAGCCGGCGCACTGAGGGTGTGCCCTTGATGGGGTTGTGGTCCTTAGACCTCTCCTCTCCCCTTCCTTCCCAGCCATGAGGTGGGCCACTTCCTACTATATGCTGCCTCTCCAAAGACCCAAAGCAACAAACCAACTGATCATGGACTAAAATCTCTGAAACCGTGAGACAAAATCAATCATTCTTTTTTAAAAATGGTTTATCTCAAGTACTTTGTCACAGTGACTGAAACCTGACTAAAAATATACTCCTAAATTCCAAGCTATATTTAATGTACACAGAGTGTGCCACATTAAAGACTTTGATTACCTCTTTGGTAAGTTATTGACTTGGATAAAAGTGGTTCTCAGTATCCAGAACCTTGAGAAGGGATGCTGGGAATGAAACTTTTTTTCTGAGTCTAAGTCAACGTGTTTGCCAAGCCTAATTTGCTTCAGAACACATGGGTCAAAACAAAACCCTAGAAGAATCCCCTTAACTTCATCATTTTTTGGCTCACAGTTTTGTCGGTTTGAGTTCATGGTTGCCTGGTTCTATTATCGTGGGCCTGTGCTGAGGTAGAACATCATGGCACAGAGGCAGAGAGGATAATAGCTACTCACCTCCTGGTGACTGGGAAGGGGGAGGAGGAAGGGAGGAAGGACGGACTGAAGAAAGGAAGGAAGGGAGGATGAAGAGCGTCCAGGGACAAGATATATAGGCCCTTCAGGCACACCCCCAAAGAATGGACTTTTTTCAACTCCATCCCACCTCCTACAGTCTCCACCACCTTCCAACAGTCCATTCAGCTATGAATCCCTAAATGAACTAATCTGTTCATAAGATCAGAGCCCTCATGATCTGCTCACTTCCAAATCCCTACCTCTGAACATTGTGGCACAGAGGACTGAGCCCTCAGCACACAATCCTTTGGAGCACATTCCAGAACCAAGTCATAACAACAAGAAAGCACAACTTCTGTAGTAGTAATAGAGTGGCAAGTTCTTTATCAGAGAGTCCATCAATGAGATGATACTGTAACAGAGAAGGCACAGCAGGATAGCCAGAGAAAATCAGGAGTGATAGTGGCTAAGGTGATGCATCTGAGCCCAGTGAGACCTGGACTTGGAGTGGAGACTCATGCAGCACTGAAGAAACAGGAACCCAACCTTACCTGTCACACAGCCATGATGGCTGAGATAAGGGCTCACACCACACACTTGGCACATTCTGTGTACTGTGGGTTGATGCCTCTCACTGAAGGTAAACTGATCGTAGGCAAAGGTACCAGACATCTACCAGTTGTCACGTGGCCTTTCGTCCTGTATTCTGCTCATGTCTGGCCACTTTAGCAGCACTCCAGTTTTGTCCAATCTGGTTTCTGTGAGAGTTGATGTTTGTGTCCAGGTTTTTAACTGGGGTTTTTAAGTAGGGCCTTCCCACAATCATTTGCTCCTGAAAGTATTGTGAGAGCAATGTGTGACCTTGCAATTATTGAACTATAGATTGGAAATTTGGGTACAAAAAAAGTAGATGGGAAAAAGTAAGAAAGGAGGAGAAAGGGGAGAGGGAAGTGGTGTTGATTGGGCACACGGTGATTGTCAGGCATGTTGTACAAAGTTTCACCTATGTGAAGGAATATTTCATAATGATGAGATTGAGACTGAGGGCCAGGAAAGTAAAATTATTTGACAGTAGGACCCAATTTCAGGCCTTTGGATTCCAAGTCCAGTTCTAAATAAGTTAGAAGATAAATGGGTGTGTAGGAGATGAGGAAGGGACAGAAGAGATGGGAGAGTAGGAGACAGAGAAGATGAGAAGTCTGTAACTCTGTTAGGGATCTCAGCACTGTATTCCTGTTAGCTGCATAATTCTGATGATTCTTTTTCTACTGGGAAGGTTTAATCCAAGCGAAGTTGTTAGGAGAGAGAGTCACTGTCACCTTTCACACACAATGCAGGGAACAAAGGTGAACCTGTCTTCTCTGCCACCTTGTCTTTCGTTGGAGAAGAATTCGAGGAGCACAGACACCCTCACTGAAATAGCACGGAGCCCTCCCTGCTTTCAGAGACTCCGCTCTCTCCAACGTTGAAGGGCAATGGCTATTTCTTGCTTGTGGTCCTCTCTCTAGAAACCCTCATGCTAATTCGCAGATAATGTGAGTCCAAAAAGGATTTTTCTGTAGATAAATGCATGAGAAATCGAGTTGTTTAAGCAGTGGCATTGTGTTCTTGGGCTCCACATTCTTCTTTGAGCACTCTGGATCTCTACATCTGCTTCTGCCCCTCTCCACCTCACTCCCTGTCTGTTTCTCTTGCCTTGAAGGCCTTCAGAAGGCCAGTTCTCCACCCTCTAAATTATACACCAAGCTCCTTTCCCTGTTTCTCCTTGGTGCTGTAAAGGAGGCCAGCATTCACAGAGAGAGCCTCACCAAACACCAGTTCGTAACGGAAGTGTGCAGAGGTGACAACTGGTTAGCGTTCAGAGACACCTATTTGCGCCCCAGCTCTAAGTCGATACAGCTGCTCAGCCACCTGCCTTCCCCAAACTGCAATCTGCTTCACCATAAAATGCATCACTCTCTCTCCCACTGAGTGCAAATGTGAGAAATCAGGCTGCACCTGACCCTTGCCTCCCTCCTCTTCCCTGTTTCCCTCCGCATCTTTGCACCTTTCCTGTTTCCAACCTGGAATACGCTGTGAGGGAAGATTGCCGCTACTTGTCGTTGATAAATATCCCAGGGAGTGAACGTTGTTCAGGCATCATCTTTCTGTGTTCATGACCACAAGGAGCAGGAAGCGCCACTTGGCTCTCCTTTTAGGAGAACCTGCTATCTGAAAAGCAGCTGATTGACAGATCCGTCTCTGAATCTGAAGATCCCAGGCAACGACTCAGCATGGTGGGGTTACCAGAGCAGGGCCATTTCTGCAACACACAGGATTCCTTAACTGCTAGTCTTTCTAGGGATCTTTCCAATGGTCCATCCAAGTCTTCTCAGAACTGCCCTGAAGTTTGGGACATCTCCAGTACCATCTTCCTTATTGCCCTCTTTCCTTTAATGGCTGCCCCACCCATCTCTGAAGGACCTTCCTGCAGATTCCTGCCTCTTTCCCTGTTGTCCTTCACAGGCATCTCCCCAATGAATCTCCTGCTTATTTCTCAGAGAACTCAAAATGGCACAAACATAGCTTCCAAAAGCCACAACTGTTACATCAATGCTGGGGTAAAATGTTTTTTTTTTTTTTTTTTTCTGTTTCTTATATAGATAGGATATCTGGTTTCGTCTTCCAAGGGAGTAGAAGAAAGTCATGATGACAAAGTGAATTTGGAAAATATAATGAACTTTGGGGCATCAAAATATTTCCCAAAATGGAGATGGATGTGAAAGGCTGCCTTCGTGACACTAAATCACAGGTTGGTTGGGAGAAGAATTAGGACTGTGATGTATCAGGAAGCCTTAGGTAGAAGAGGAAGTCCTTGGGGCACATAGATGGTAGATCAGTATTTGTTCGCCTAAGATTTATCACCAAGTCAGAGTCTCTGCTCAGAACAGTTGTGAGGAATGTAAACTGTGTGACCCACATTCCTGGGGCTGGACAGTCTGGTTCAAGGAAGGGGTTGACACTTTCCAGCCAGGTGATCTTAGACACATATCTGGCTTTTGTGTATCTCCCTTTCTTATTTGTAAAATGGGAATAATTACAGTATGCATCTCCTGGTGTTGTTTTGAAGACTAAGTGACTTTATATATGAAAGCTCAGCCCTGCAGTATCTGAGTGGGTGTTCCATTTGCTGTGGCAACGTCAGAGTCCTTTGCACTTATGGTTTTGCTCTCCCCATCTCACCGTGCCCTTCTACAGCACCCCCTTGCTCACTGGTGACAAAGACCTTATCTGTAAACCAGGATATCTCTCCCTCCCCCTCTCTCTCTCTCTCTCTCTCTCACCACACACACACACACACTTTTTCATATTTTGGCCCTGTGGATTATAAATGATAACTCTCATTATCGAGGTCAAGAGGAAATAAAAGGATATTTTAGATGTGGTTAAATTAATGTTACCCCAGGGTATTTCTTAGACTTTAAAAAAAACAAGTGCTACATGTCAGCTCATTTTCTTGTGATTTTCCTCCTTCTCTGCAAATTAGATGCACACTCTCCTGCTAATTAAGGAAGCTGGCTAACTTTGGTTCATTCTGTTGAAGTTTTTATTTAATACGGCTCTCACACATTTGGTTCTAGATAAAATAGGCCCACTTCCTAACATTTATAGAACATATTAAAATGTGTGCAACTCCTTTGATTACATTGTCTCATTTCAAACTCAAAATTCCTTTAAGAGGTGGAAATCGTTATTTCTATCCTGTGGATAGAAATGCAGAAATGTACAGTGGACTGCACAAGGAGGAAGGCAGAGCAGGGGTAAAACTCTCAGTGTTTGGTGGCTTAGCCTCTGGATTTGTTCCGGGTTTGAATTCCACTTTAAATACTTAGAAGCTGTCACCATAAGCAAGTTCCTAATTTCTCTAAACTTGTAGTTTAGAGTAGTGCATGCCTGTTTTAGCAATTGCCCCAAGGGTTCAGAGACAAACTTCATGCTACAGGATGCCCCAGGCTCAAATTACCAAGTTCTTTCTTCTTCTCCCCTGGTTTACCCTCGGGGTCAGTACACTTTAAACATTAATGCTTTTTCTCATCAATGACTTCATTAGCTATCCCTGAATTTACAAAAAGTTATAGTTATGGAAATGAAGAGAATGTAATTTATCAAGAATGTTTAAGAATGCTTACACATTAAGGCACCTCTTAAATATTATGCTTCATTTTCATCTAAAAGAAGAAAAAGCACAATGGAACAGCTCATCAGGGAGCAATGTTGTCAGGTGGCTGCAGGCACTGGGCAGAGCTATCCTGGATCACAGACTCTGGTATTGGAAGCGATGACTGCAGAGATAGCCAGTTGGAAGCCAGTTGTTCCTTTTAGGTTGTAAGAAACAAGGATGCAGCAGGAATCAGGATTTAGAGTGATGCTTTTCTTAAATCTGTACATCCTGTTAACATTCAGATTTCTGTTCAGTAGGTCTGCCAGGGAGCTTGAGCATCTGTATCTACCAGCTCCCAGGAGATAAAGATGCTGCTCATCCAAAGACCATACTGCTATCCCATGTTTTATTATTTTAGATCTCATGTGTAGATAATTGGTCCACTTTGAATTAATTTATCTAAATGGTACTAGATAATGGTCCACCTTCATTTTTTGCCTATGGGTATTCAATTTTGTCATTTATCAAAAAAATGTCTTTTCTTCATGGAATACTTTTGGCCATCTCAGAAAACAATTTTTGATTGTTTTTAAGGGTTCATTTTTGAGCTTTCTATTCTATTCCATTTATCTATATGTCTTTTTTTTATGCCAATATCTTACCATTCCGATTACTATAGGTATATAGTGAACTTTGAAGTTAGGAAATAAGAGTTCTCTAGTTTTTTTCTTCTGGCAAGTTTATTGGCACAGAGGAAGGACTTGTGTCATGAGAAGAGAGTAAGTTTTAGAATCAAGAGATGAGGTGTGGATACTAGTAGGTCTTTGCTATAGTTTGAGTGTTAATATCCCTCCAAAACTCTTGCTGAAATTTAATCCCCATGTCAGAGTAGTGGAAGTTGGGGCCTTTGGGGAAGTTCATTAGTTATAAGGCCTTTGGGAAGTGACCAAGTAAGGAAGGCTCCACCCTGTGAGTGGGATGAATTTCCTTATAAAATAGACTTCTGCCACCTGGGCAGAGCATCCACTCTTCATGTGCCCTCCACCACGTGAGGACACAGCCACAGCGTGCCATCTCCGCAGCATGGCACAGCTCTTACCTCACACTGTTCCTGTTGGTGCCTTGATCTTGAGCTGCCAGCCTCTGGCACTATGAGAAATCAATTGGATTACTCACCAATTACCCACTCTGCAGTATTGGGCTAGAGCAGCCAAACAGGCTAAGACAGTCCTACAAAGCTCTGTAACCTGGGGCAGGGTAAGTTCTCTGGGGCCCATTGCTGTAATCATACAAACCACAGTGAGAGGGACTATTCTAATAAAGCACCCAACGCAAACCAAACTTCAGGGTAGACACTTCTCACGTTTAACTCTTGAATCTCCTTACAAAGTGGGAATCACAGCTCTATAACACTTTCTCTGCACTTTGAATATCCTATAAAATCAGAAGGATGGATACTAGATAGAACACACAACACACACACACACACACACACACACACACACACACACACACAAGCTTTCTTTCTGGCAGAATGACCTGGCCTAAAGTCATGTGAGGCCATCTACCATCTATTTTTATCTCATCTATTATGAATAATGTTTCACTGTGAAAATGCTGTTTTATTTTTTATGACAGATACTTCCTTTTTTTCTTTTCTTTTCTCTTTTCAACAAATACACCTCCCTATTTATTATATGATGTAAACTATTGCATGCATATCATACTAACTTCAAAATTCCCCAAACATCTTGAAATACGAAACATTTCTGGTCTGAAGATTGTCAGGTAAGGGATCAGTCTGATCTACCATTATTCCCATTATCTGATTGAGCAATCTGAGTCACTCTCTCATCTTCTAGGTATCAGAACAGCCTGTGAAAACAGCAGTTGACCTCAGAGCTCAAGACTCAGAAGCCAAGCTCTAGGTGTCCTTGTGCTACAGAGACCTGTTTCTTGGGATCAGTCTGGAGGAAACGTTGAGCTCTTCCTGGATATTTTCAGGGTCTGCTTTCTTGAACTAACGATGTACAATATGAGGAAGGAAAGCTCCTGCTGGCAGGAACTTGGGCACATGGCACGGTGGGCACTGCCACAGGGGTCTGCAGACCATCAAAGAAGTGCTATGACTCTTCTTCTTCATCCGCAGCATGGGGTTTCCCCCAAAGTGTACTTGAGTGACAACTGCTCTCTTTGACTTACGTGTGACTTACTCACTGCCACTTTGATCCAACTCTAGTAGATGAAATAGCACATTACCAGTTAAAATTGTCCCTCAAATTGTTCATTCTGCAGAGCAACTGAATGTGATCTGTTCCCCGACAACCCTCCCCACAAACCCTGACCAAAGTAGTACAAAGCTTTACCATTTAACTCAGATTTAATTGCTTTAGAATGGTCTAATTATAAAATCACTCTGAGCTCATTATTTCTTGTGAATGATATGTCACAGTGCCACCAACAAAGCTGAAGGGGTCATCATTCAGTTGATAACGATGTCACTTTGACCACAGTGCTGCAGGTGTCTAGACATCATGTCAACACAATAGGCAGCTCGAGGGACAGAAACTCCTGGGCACAAAAGGATGCTTTTTTTCATTTATAAGAAAATAATAAGGGAGTTGGGAGGAACATTCAAGATCATCCACCTTTCCAGTGTTACAAATGTAAAAACCAAAATGCAATGAGGAAAAACATGTAGCCAATTTCTAGAAGGATCACGTGGGTAGTTACAAAAGCCATGAACTCTGAAGTCATCTAAGATTCATCTCCTTAAAAGCAGCTTGCATACCAGTGCCAGTTCCATTTTTTAAAAGACTCATTGGACAGCACACCATGTCATCAACCTTGATCACAATTTCCTTAAAACACAGGTACTTAATATAAAGCAGGGTCAAGAATGAAGGCTCATCTGGAAATTACCTTATGAAGCTCCTTTCATTAACCATCGTATTTCTTTCCCTTCTATACAGTAAGCCAATTTTCCTCTAGCTAGTTAGTTTTGAAAGAGAAATACATTTTTGTGGCTCCAAGGAGCCACTATGATGATCCACGTAACCATGTAAAAAGTACCTTACTCATTATTCATGCTCATGTCAAGTTCATATTTTCCCCTAAGACACATATGTTGAATTCAATAAATCAATGACTTACAAATAAGTGTCTGTAGGGTTCAGGGCAGCATACCTTGTTAAAGACTCTCTTTTGCAAACAGAGTGTGCTCTGATCAAAAAGAGGGAGGCACAGAGCAGGAGAGAAGCTTGTTTGCCAACCTAGATGTTGAATTCTGCCTCTCTGATGATAGCTGTTTACTGAGCAAATGCAATGTATTAGGCATCTTAGTAGCCAAGGATATAGTGGAGAAAAAAAAGAAAAACCAGATGTGGTTCCTGCCCTCAGAAGGTTTCTTGTCAAGTAGGTAAGGAATATATTTTTAAAAATCTCACAAGGATTTAGATACATGTGCAGATTTAGGTAAAAAATATCCTGAGATTTTGGGGGAAATATATAACATGAGAGAAATGGGGCCGGGTGCTAAATGGCTCTACTAGGGAGTTTGGATTCTGTCCAAGAAACAAGAGAACACTTCTGAAAGATTTTAGCCCGGCGTCACTTAACACCGGTGCTGTGTTTTGTTTTTCTTTTATTATTTTAGCCTTGCAAGTGACAGCTAGGGTGATGTGGAGTAGGGTGATGTGATGTAGGCACAGAGAAATGCTGGATTTCACCGCACAGTAACTGCCAATCACTCCTAAAGACCCGTGCAAGGCCCTGGAGTAGTGCATGGTCTTTAAACCGGAATATTTACATTTCTGAGACCAGATCAGTGGCATTCTCTAGTAATGAAAATACTGGGCTGTGAGCTACCCTTTCAGGCGGCTGCACTTCACCAAGCGCCAGTGACAAGATGGGCACCATAGAGAGAGAGCAGAGACCGAGGCCTGAACCACCAGGCAGCGTCCTCTGCCAGATCCCGGCGTGCTCAAGGGGCAAAGCAGCGCCAGATCCGCAAAGCCCACGTGCAGAGAGCCGTACCAATGCCCTTGATTCCTGGCACTTTTCACATGTGAAAGATCAGGATTGGTAGAGATGAATAAACTTACCATTACAGAATTTAAGTGACATGTCCAAAGTGACAGAAACAGCAAGTAGAAGACCCAAAATGGAAGTGTGGCAGCCACAGCGCTTCCACAGCGGCTCTTGGGGGTCCTCAGGAGGATGTCTGACTGAGCTTAATGCTCTTCTTAACCAACATATATAGAAACTTGTAGTAGGCTGTAATCTTGCCCCAATTATTCTACTTCACCCCACTTCTGCTTAAAGAGACTATACATTTAGGGCTGGAACTCTGGCGCAGTGGTTACAGCTCTTGCCTAGCTTGCATGAAGACACAGGTTCAAACCCCAGCACCACACACACAACAGTGTTGGAGCAACGAAAAGCTAATAATGTTGATGCTCTCTTTCTTTCTTTCTTTCTCTCCTTGGCCCTCTCTCTAAGAAGAAAAAAAAAAGGACTACACATCTGCTCTCATTACCTTGTGGCTTACAGTGTCACCACAGGTGACCCCCTGAGTGGAGGTTGGCCTTGCTCCAGAATAACAGCATTGTCCAAAAATGGACTGCTTATTCAACCCAGGCCCCACAATGACAACATAAAGGGAGGAGAGCCATACCAGGCATTAGCTGCCAACGAAGAAGCTACATTGTTGTCTCAGTTCATTTGTGCCACCATAAAGAAATGCCCAGTACTAGGTAATCTAGAAACTATGGAAATTTATTTTGTCATGGTCAAGGAGACTGAGAAGTTCAGCATCACAGCACTGGCCGGATTGGTGTCTGGAGAGTGCTGTCGCTGTTTTGAGGTGGCGTCCACTGGCTGCACCCTCTGAAGGACTGAACACCATGTCTTCACATGGCAGAGGGACAGACGGGCAACAGACTGAATCCTTCAACCTTGCACCCTTGATTGGGGGTGACTCTGTCTCCCAAAGACCACACCTCCTAATACTGGTACACCTGAATTTTGGAAGGGATATCACCATTCAAAGTCTGCTTGTTATGAAGCCACCAAAATTACAGACCACTTACTGCTGGTGGCTATATGGCTAATGTTCCTAGGGAATTTAAAAGGTGTCTTCATCAGTGGCCACTATGCTAGGCTTACAAAGTAAAATGTGTTATCTTAGGGAGATTCATTTGAATAAAGTACATTATTGAAATTCAGTTCTTATTTATCCCTAATATTTTTACAAAATAATAATTTTTATGATTTCTCTTTAAGATACTTATTTCAGTTGATCCATGGGACATATGCTTAAGTATTGACTAACCTTCCAGGTAACTACTTCAATAAGTTTAATATTCAAATATGACTTTTTCTCTTTAAAACAGTATTCAAATTGCCAGGCACAGTGACACACGCCATAATCCCAGAGACTCGGGAGGCTTGGTAGGAGAGTTACAAGTTCAAAGCAAGCCTCAGAAACTTTGTGAGACTCTAAGCAACTTAATAAGATGCTGTCTCAAAGTAAAAACTGAAAAGACCTGGGGATATGGTGATGTGGTTAAAAACTCCTGGGCTCAATCCCCAACATCAAAAAAATAATAATTACAAAAAAATAAAATATTCAAATTAATTACAGGAGAATTACAGACTGAAAAATGTATTATGTGTATATTAACTTAGGAAGATCTATCAATCAATTTGCAGTCTTCTGCAAAAAATTTTTTTTAAAGAGAGAAGGATAGTGACAGAGATAAAGACAGAACCAAATTTTATTAAGTTTTTCATGCAGCTTTCTTTGCTCTGACACTTTGTTGTATACGGGGTGCTGGGGTTTGAACCCACAGCCTTATGCATGCCAGGCAAGCACTGGAACCGCTGAGCCAACTCTCCAGCCCCAACAATATGTTTTTTATACTAGATATTAAACTGTATTTTCTCTTTGTAATTTTCCCGTGTAAACTCTAAACAGTTTTTTGTTCTGTGTATTTTTACATATTTCTTTAAATCAATCATTGTGATGAGAATGTAATTATATTCATAAAACTTTCTAGTTATTGTTGGAGTGCAGGAAACTGTTAAATAGTTTTTATAAAGTAATTTTCTTGAAATTTTTTGCTGATTCAAGTAGTTTTCAGATAGTTTGAGCTTTTTCATTACATTGCCTACAAATAATACTAAGGTTTTTATTGTGTTTTCGAAGAGGTATAATTCCATGTTCATTTCACGCTTTTAGCAAAATATTCCCAGGGAAGCCTACCTAGGAATCCAATTTTCCTCCACTTAATTGTTCTTTTTGATAAGAATGCAAGTATTATTTATCAAACAGTGGCAATAGCTTTCTATTCTTAAACAATTATATTCTCATTTGTAAGCTTCATTAGAAATAGTGTTTCATTTTCCAAAAATTCTCTTTTAGTATTTATTAAAATTACCATATTTGAATTTTGTGTAAGAAAGACAAAATAGGACTCCTTGCTTCAAATAATCCAATTTATTATCATGTTAGAGTATTCTGAAAGCATCTATCGAAGTCCCCTTAGAATTGACGGAGCAGAACTGCACTTGACACTCTGGGCTTGGGGGAGATTATTCGATGTCTTCCTCCAGTTTAAGACCTTCCTTCCTCACACAGCCCAGTTGAGCACCCTGCTCCAGGTCTCCACTCCTAGAGCCACTCCTACCAGGCATGACTGCTTCCGTGCTGAGCTGTTTCCTCCGTTGTTTCCACTACTGCCGCATGGAAAGAATGCTGCCCGCTGGAGTGCTGGGGCACAGTGGCTTCCCGCCTGTACTTTCAGCTCCCAGTATTCCACTTACCTATGGTCAACCATGGTTTGACGACACCAAGCAGAAGTCCAGAAATCAGCGATCTGTGAGTTTTCCATTGAGTGCCGCTCTGGGAGGGGGAAGGCAGCTCACACCAGCTCACTCTGTCCCACCCAGGACATGAATCACCTTTTGCCCAGCCTCTCCACACTGTATGTGTCACCTGTGCCTTAGTCACTTGATAGCCGTCCTGGTTGTCAGATGGACTGCCATGGTATCACAGTGTTTGTGCTAAAGTAACCCTTATTTTACTTAATAATGACCAACTACGAGAGTGATGATGTTAGTAATTTGAAAATACAGTAGAGCATTTTGAGAGAGATCATATAACTTTTAATACAGTATATTTTTATAATTGTTCTAAATTAGATATTCTAAACTTTAAAACTTGCATATATGTACGTATGTATATATACATGCTTATTATATACATAAACACACATGCATACCTATGGGTAAATAGTGTGTGTGGAATAGGCCTTAATACTATTGTCAGCCTCAGGCACCCAGCAGTGGTCTTAGAACATCACCCACCTATGGGGGTGCTGCTGTACTGCATTATTCCTTAGAACCCCATTGTCTCTTCCTTCCATCCAAGGCTCACCCTTTTCCCCAATGAATGTAATTCCTTTCCTTTCCACATTTCACCATCTCCTTGCCTCTAGTCCTATAATCTTTCCCTCTCCTTCTGTCTGTCTCTATCTCTCTGTTCAGAAAGTATTATAGTTTTGATTATTAGTGTTTTTTCATAAAAGCTGGGAGAAGAAATTGTCTGTTTAAATTCAGAGGCCTAGGATTCCGGATTGATGCAATTATGTAGAAGGAAAAGAAATAAAGAAAGCAACATTCCTGCTGTCGTGGTGCTTATGCTTCCAAGAACAGAATTAAGAAGACGGGCCAGAGCGTGACGAGGTGTGTTAGTGTCAACAAAGACATCCGTGCAGACAGGCCACAGAGGGATACAGCAAAAGGGCGCTCAAAGGCGGAGCAGCTGGGTGCATCCTGAGATGAGCATGCTTAGTGTGTGCGTGACTGCAGAGCAGGAGGAGCTGCTGGAGGCTTGGGGAAGAGGGCCTGCGGAAGAGGACATCCAACTGACCAGGGTTCATCAAGCAGTAGTCAGCACGTTGGTTCTTAGGCTGTGTGCTGGTGGTCATAGGGTCATTCTGAGCAGAAGAGCAACTCAGGATGCTATGTAAAGAGGAAGCTGGAGCTGGGCAAATTGGAATGAAGAAAAATTAGCCAGCCTAAGGAGGTCTTGCCCTGATCGGGCGGGGAGTGTGAAATCCTCGCACACACTAAGCATGCTCATCTCAGGATGCACCCAGCTGCTC
>PVKS010013013.1:20714-52143 GCA_004027875.1 Aplodontia rufa | reverse complement strand
GAGGTTTCACAGCATAAATGATCTTCTGAAGATCACAGCGGCTTAAGTTTGTGAGGACGTGATCATCAAAACCCTTGAAACGTTTTAATTCCTTGTCAGATTAAGTCGTCATGGAGGGATGACTGACAAATTAATTGAAAAGACAGGTTTGGGGGAACTTTTTATATAGTGCTGAGCATTTAATTGGGCCTTGTGTATTCAGAAAATGCAGTTTTATAGTTGTATATCAATGATTTGGCTGAGAGTATTGCTAAAAGAGTCAATGAAAACAAAAAATTCTTTTTTTTTTTAAAGAGAGAGAGAGAAGGACAGTGAGAAAGAAAGAGACAGACAGAGAGAATAAATTTTTATTGAGTTTTTCACATGGCTTTCGTTGCTCTGACACTTAGTTGTGTATGTGGGTGTTGGGGTTTGAACCTGTGGGCTTGTGCATGCTGGACAAACTCTGTAATCACCAAGCCACCACTCCAGCCCCCAAAACAAAAAAGAAATCTTAAAAAATCTCCCCAGTATGGGGCTGGAGAGGTGGTTCATTGGGGACCTGGGTTTGAATCCCAGCAGCACATACAGAACTAAGTGTCAGTAAAGAAAAAGCAGATGGAAAATAGATAAAATTCTCTCTAAAAATGTCTCCCCAGCTTATCAATATTAAAAAGAATGTCGTGTTTGGTTCATTTCCTCGGTGATTCTTTATGTCTCTCATCGGCATCCGGTACCAGTAGCTCCTACCCGGTGATGTGCCTGTGTCACATCGCAGTGTACTGAGCTGTAAAGCGGTGTTTTTCTGTATCTTTTATAACTATGGATAAAAATAGAAAAATCCACTTTACACATCTAATTTTTCAAAGAAAGTTTCATTGGCATCTGGCTGTGCTTTCTAGTATTTCTCATAGTGAATTTCTTTGAAGATTATGTTAAGCAGACCTCCAAGCAAGACAGGGTTAGCTGGTGTTATCTCCAGTGCAGGTTGGTGCCACCGTGGCAGGGCAGGACCACCAGCGGCTTTGGGCTCAGATGCTCAGATCCTGCGGTGATGCTGACAACACTGAAATGTTCCAGAGCGGAAGGTCACAGGCCCCACTGTCGTCCCCAGGGAGCAGAGAGTTCACCAACTGCTTGGGGAGTGGGAGGAACAGCAGTGCCCACAGCCTGAGCCCTGAGCCAGGCGGCACAGCCCACCCTCTCTGCCCAGGTTAGCCACGGGCAGGGCAGAGGCTCCCCAACGACCTGGATAGGGAACTGCCTTCACTACAACATCTGTTACCATTTTTAGGGAAGTGAGCATTTGACTTAACACGTGGGGAAGTTATTTTTTTAGTATATGCAAAAACATTGCAATCCAGATTAACTCCCCGGTTCTACCAGCTACGTCAGGCAGACACAGCCTGCAGGCCTTTGGAAACCCAGATGCAAAGAGGGTAGGAGACTTGCGAACGGTCACCTGGACTGCTGGAATAAAGAGCAGGTCCTGATCCTTGTGAAGTGTTGCTGTGGACTGTGCCATGGCCGCTTGGCAGAGTTTCTCTGATTCTGGAAGTTCTTCGTGCACCAAGACTCTGCGGGCAGCGTCAGCTGCCACGTGATGGCTGGATCACGAGACATTTCCTAACCCATCAGTGCAGTTGGACAGTGTGGGCTTTGGAATCAAAACACTTAGACAAGAACGCTGGCTGTCCCTTTACGGGAGCTGTGCCCTGGGACGAGTCCATGGACCTCTTAGTGTCTACATTTCTTCATTTGGAAAATCATGTCCTTGGCCAGGCTGATCCCACAGAGTTGCTGTTAGTGTGATTAATAATTAAAAAAAAAAGATTGATCACAATAATATTATGATGAATAATCACTGAGCACAGTGATGAGGGCACACCCATTGCTCAGTGTCTTAATTAGGATTTCAGGGATGATTATCACAATCGGGTCATAACACAGTGAAAGATTTCAGAAAGCTTCCTATTAATTGAACATTTTCCTCTTAAAAGAAAACATTTACATAGAAAGCCTTACATGCAAGTATGTTTCTTCCATGAGCTGTATCTTCTGATATATTGGAGGAGGGGGCGGGGAGCAGGGGAGGCAGAGAAAGCGCCAGAGAAGAGAGAAGCACAAATGGAAACCAATTAACCCTAACTTGAAACAGATGTCACTAAAATGTGCTGTGTGCGCGTTCACCCGTGAGCAGCCTCACACATCAATTATGGCTGGGGAGACGCATCCAAGGCCAGATGTTTTGAATATCTGTGGAATTTATGCACGTTCTTAAGGATGGCCCATTGAGTCTCTGTGTGCTGATAACCGAAACTACGTCCCCTGAATTGCACATCATCGTAGTTTCAAAGATAGGTCTTGGCCTATCAGTAGTCACTCAGAAGCCAGCCCGGAATCAAGTAGGACGCAGAGTGGAGACTGAAGGTTGCTGAATTTTTTCGTGCGATCTGGGCCTCAAACACCTTTCTGCTGCCAGTCTTGCTTCAGACCTTAGTGCATTTGACAAGTCACAGAGGCGGTCGCCACCGTTGCTCAGAGGAACTTACTCAGAGTCAGAAAGCGGCAGAGCGCATTGTGATTTAGAGTCTGTTGCTGGAAATAGGATATTGCGGCTTAAAGAAATATTTAGACATTACTTAAGCTAACTATTATGGGATTGAAATGAAGGTCTAAATGTTATGACTGGACTGCACTCCTGTTTCCAAAGCTTTATAACCAAGCCAGTAGCTTGCAGAACAAAACTTCACTCTGGAGTAGAAAACACACACACACACACACACACACACACGCGCACACACACACACACACATACACACGCATACACACACATGCATACACATGCATGCACACACATGCACACACACATGCATACACACACGCATGCACACACACATGCATGTACACACAGCAGCTCAAAATAATAGCATAAGTTATATGAATACAAACTCCTTGTCTTCTTTCAAAACCTAATTGGTATTTTTAGCTTATTCGATATTGATAATTCATGGGTAAATATTCAAGAACTTTGATGACCTTCAAAAATTCATTTAAGGAATTTTCAGGAAGACAAGCATGGTTGTGCATGCCTGTAATCACAGAGACTCAGGAGGCTGAGGCAGGAAGATGACTACTTTGAGGACAGTCAGGGCAGCTTAAGAAAACTCTACCTCCCCTCCCCCCAAAAAAGTGAACCAAGAAATGAAAAACAGGGCAGAGCTGGGGGTATAGTTAGTGGTAGAACTTCCCTGGGTTCAATAGCTGGGATGGGGGAGAAAGAAAAGAAAAGAATTTACCTGTCAGATCATCTGGAACTTACACTGTAATTCCTCACTACCTGAATTTGGACATCTTTCCCGGCTGAACAGGAGAGTTGCCCTGGAGCATTTCCACTGTACTATGACCCCTCTAAGCTTCAGATGGGCAAAGAAATTCAAAGCTCTCAGCTCTCCAAGGATGCTTGGCCACGGGTGGGTCCGTACACATCTCTGAGAGACACAGGACCATTTTTGAAGTTCTCTGCTCCAAGTAGGAAATTTCTTTGAAGTTCCATTGGAGCCCAAATGCATGTGAACTTAATAATGAATTTTATTCAAGTCTTTAAGTACAAATGATTCTCTGGGAAGCTTCCTTGGCGATTTTGTATGCTTGCTGGTCCTCTCCCACATCTGTGAGTACTCATGTCCCAGCTGAAAAGCTGGTGAAGTGTGGGGGTAGGGTTGACTTCATGGAAAGTCTTTCATGACTACAAAGTGAAATCACATGCAGGGTCCAACTCTTAGGCACTTTTTCCTCAAGTGTTCTTAGGTAGTCAACCTGTCGCCACCCTGCCCTAACAACCAAAATCTTCAGGGAGGGGTCTCAGTTACATTTTAAAGAAAAAGTAGAAGTCAGGAGGGAGGTAGAGGCTGCTGCTGTCTAGCATCTAGAACAATATCCTGTTCCATGAAGATGGAGGGGGTGTGATTAGACCTACGGGGCAATTTCCACTTTCCTAACTCAGGGCTTGGGTTGCTCATGGGACTTCCATAGCCCCTGCAGAGGAGGTGTGCATGGGTGAAGGAAGAGGAGGCTGTGAGGACAAAGAGAAGCATGAAGGATGTGTCCCAGTCAGCCTCAAGCTGAACGGTTCAGCCCAGGTGTGGGTACAGTCCATCAAAACAGCTTGTGCGGATTTGGAAGCAGATTTGATTATTCCTAAAAACCAGTGCAAAGTAGATTTGTTGTAGAATGTGCTTTCTACCATTCCTTTTTCCAGGATGTTGAAATGAGGGATTGGATTTTAGCTCAAGTTGAAAGAGAGCCCCAAACAATTCTTGTCATGCAGGCACTACCCACGAGGGACAGGGAGGATAAATTACTAAGCATCCAATCTAATTCAAAACATAGCCCCGCTGAGTAACTCCTGTCTTTCCTTCAGGTGACCAGCACTCAGCTTCTCTGGAGGAAGCTTCTCTTCCTATGTGAAAATCTGGGCTGAGGGATGAGACAGGGAAGTGTCCCTATCCTTGGGCACATCGAGGGACCCACCTCTCCCATTCCTCTGCTGGCCCCGTCTCCGGAGCAACCCCTTCTTTCCACTTGTTACTGCTTATTAACCTGGCTCTCTGGAGTGATCTGTGGCTGGGGAGGGGTGGCGTGCACTCTGATCTGAAAGCGAGTTGAGTCTAGTGGTTGCTAAGTCTAGTGATTGGGATGAAGCCCTCGCTGAGTCAGTTTCTCCTTGGTTTCTGATGGGTCCGTGACCTTCTCCTGCCAGGCTGGGATGATAACTTGGGATGCATCTATCTGGTGGTCTTCCCTGTAGCTCCTTCTGTAAGCCACCATGTCCTTCCCAAACCAGCCCATCCTGCAAACTCTCTCTTGGATTCACAACCATTTTAAAGTTCGGGTTATGCTGTGTAGAGGCCAAAGATGACGAGGAGGGTAAACCTCAGGGTTTCCTCTGCCTGCCAGATCATAGGTGGTATGGAGGGTTGAAGCTTGCGATCGGGAAGAACTTCTGATGGGCTTGCTCCGTAGCTAATCCATACCTCTGTTCGCTCCTGTTCTTTTATCTTTCTTCCTCCATTTCTTTCCACCATCTCCTCACAGCTTCCCGCTGAGTCCCAGGCTCTTTTATGACTTTGACCTTCCTAAAAACTTTCACAGACTGGGAACTTTTCTCTACACATAGAAAACTTTGACACTGATCCTCCAGCCTTCCTTATTGAAATGCAAAAGGATGAGGAAAACAGATGAAAAAAGTTTAGGAGATCATTTTTCAAGACAATATCCTGGCTTGTGAGGCAGTTTTCTGACTGCATTATCCCATTTGCATATCAGAAGCAGAATATCTCCTTCCTTTTTTCTTCCCCACCGTAATAAATGGTTTCCTTTTGTAATAAATTCTAATCTTCCTCCAGCAGATGGTTACTTTAGGTCTATTAGTGCCAAGCTTATGAGTTCATGTATTTAGGAAGGCAGAGTGGAAAACATGCTAATGTCTCCAAGAGGTCAGGTGTGCCCTGCGCACATTCCCCGCTTCCAGCTCGGAGCCTGAGAGACGCCACGGGTTTGATAAATGGTGGTATTTCAGGGACAATGGATTCTTGTCCTGCTTCCCATTTTGGTACCTTAGAGAGGAGACTGATTGTAGGGTATTGCAGAATCACACATGGGCAGCCCAGTGCCCTGCTGAGGGCAAAGTGGCACTGCACAGCCTCCTTCAGGGTCCACAGCATTCGTAATGGGTGCATTGCTGAGTAGGCAGTATCTAGAAGGTGATACTTAGGGTATGGAGAGGGTGCTTGGAGCTATATTCAGTAAGAACTGAAAGGAAACTGAATCAATGAGATAAAGATACAGCATGCATCATTGCAGCCAAAGAATGCGTGATGAGATCACAGCCACAGGCTCTGACCCGGACCCAGCAAGATTTCTAGGCCGTCAGATGCTGATCGTGAGGGACCCACCACAAAGCCAGGCAATGGCTAAAGAAACCGAGCCACCCATCCACATTCTTCTTCCTGCAGAGATTGCATATCACCTTAGAGAGACAGATGGAGAAACACATTGTAGGAAAAAAAAATAGTGTTTTCGCCCAAGAGGTGACTAAGTATTAACTAACATAACTGGTAGGAGCAGCCATGGTGCATAAGGTTTAAGAAGGATTAGCCGTCCCCTATCACACAAACCCAAAAGGTCTCCACTCTTCTCCCTCTTCCTGGGTGCCACCATGGTGTTGGAACTCCATGAGTCATCCTTTGACTTTGAAAATATGAACCCTACAATCAAGCTGGTGAAGCAAAAACAATAGCAGCCTTGGGCCCTCGAAGGCTTTATGGTGCCATCAGACCTACTTTTTACTTCCTTTATGAATCAATAAAATCTCACAGTTTTTGTTTGTTTGCTTGTTTAATGAGAGAGGAACAGTGTGAGAGAGAAAGAATCAATTTTATTTAGCTTTTCCTGTGGCTTTTGTTGCTCCAACACTTCATTGTGTACGTGGTGCTGGGATTTGAACTTGCGTCCTTGCACACGCCAGGCAAGCGCCATAACCGCTGAGCCACCACTCCAGCTCCAAAACCTCCCAGTTTTAAGTCATGAGCAGCCATGGTCATTCCTACGTGACAGAGTTGGCTTTTTCTTTCTTGGAATTTCGTCAGTTATGTCCCCTCTAGGCACATGCCTGCACTCAAGGAAAGGGTATTGCTTTCAGAGATGCCTAAGAACACACCAGAAAACGTTGAGCATTGGCTGAGCCACTCAGCATGGCGGAGAGTCAAAGTGAACCACCTAGTTCTCTTTTAAACCCATATCGAAACCTGGTATAGAGAGGAAATGTGTGTTTATGTGCACATGTGTATGTGAGCTAATAGACACGTGTTTCTCTTCTCTTGGTTCAATAAAGTGGAAAGAAATAGTAACAACACCCTCTTATGCTATAAGAGGGTGCACAGATAGTCCCTGCATTTGCCTTTTGAAAAATGCTGTAGCAATGTTCCCTGATCAAGGGGGAAAAAACAGGAGCTTCATGGTTCTCTGATTCCACTCTGTTAGAGAATATATTGATTCAGGGATGGGGACTCAAATCCTAGCACCTAAACTGCCCGGGTAGACAGAGCCACCTAGGTCTGCCCCAGTCCTGGAGGCACAACCCAGGACAGAGCCTTCTTCCTGTGAAACATAGGGGGGCACCCTCACACAGTGGGGTTTCCACTCAGGCCTCCTAGAGACGCCACTGAAAATATGGAAGCTTCTCTGTCCCCAAACATTCCCAAAGTTAACAATTCACCTGTCATCTTAAGCAGCTATAAATAGCACACTCCATAGTTTAGCAAGCATGCGCTTTTATATCTGAATGCTTCTGGAGGGCCACTGAAGTGGTCATGTCGCAGGCAGCATAAATCTGGTTTGAGGAAAGTGAAAATACTACTACAGTCACATGTTGGCAAATGGAAGGACAGATTTAGAATGTAAGACCTGACAATGGAGGGCAGGTCACTTTGGAAGCATCTGCGTGGTGTGGAAACTTCTCAGGCATTCTGCTCCGTTGTTTTTTCGTTTTGATTTGTGTGTGTGTGTGTGTGTGTGTGTGTGTGTGTGTGTGTGTGTGTGTTGGGAATTGAACCCAGGGGTGCTTAACCACTGAGTGACATCCTCAGCCCATTCTTTCTTTTTTAATTTTTTATTAAAGTTACTGAGGCTGGTCTTGAATCCTCCTGCCTCCATCCTCCACTGCGCCTGGCTCTTTTGCTCTTTTTTCTTCAGGTCTGGGTGTTGAACCCAGAGCCTGCTTTGACCCTCTGGTCTTGCCTAGGGTATTTATGCGTCCCGGGTTGCATTTGGCAGTCCTAAACTTATCCATGATCCTGGAGTCATTTCCTCTCAAAACTGTTACAAGATGCATGATGAACGTTAAGGGAAAACTGTTCTTCACCCGTTTTTCTTCCTCTGGGTAGGATGGGGAGGAGCTCAGAAGTTCAGAGATTCTCTTTTCTCAGGAAGTGACCTGTCTTCCTCCTCTGTCTGGGGCCTCTGAGCAGTGGATGTGGGTGGAAAGGGGCCCAGATGCTGACCTGGGACAAGGCTCCTCCGTGCCCTGAGTGGTTGGAGCCTCAGAACTGGAGGGTTCATGATCCAACAGATTGCCTCTGTCGCTACAGAGCTCTGTCCCCTTAGAGACCTCTGGTAGGTCAAGGGCCATGGCAAAAAAGTATGAGGGAACCGGGGTCTTCATTTATCATATTTGCCAATTGTTAGTTGCAGGTCGCTACTAGGTGGTGTAAACTGCCCAGGAACTTTGGCCATGAGCTTGTGAGTGCAATTCTTCCATAAACAGAGCCCCTCAAGCCAAGAGTCTCTACTTAAAACTGTGCTCTGTAATGTTCTTTTAGTTGTAAGTAAATTCATAAATGGATTTATTGATCAGGAAGCGAACATTTCAGGGGCTGGAGTGGTGGCTCGGTGGTTACAGTGCTTGCCTGGCGTGCGCAAGTACATGGGTTCAAACCCCAGCACCCACATACACCTAAGTGTCAGAGGAACGAAACCCATGCGAAAAACTCAATAAAAATTGATTCTCTCTCTCTCTGTCTCTCTCTCACTGTCCTTCTCTCTTAAAAAAAAAAAAAGAAGTGAACATTTCAAGTCTTTGACTTCAGACGTGATGGACCCATTTCTGATGTACCATAATGAATCTCTCTCTCTTTTTAGACTCTTATTCATTGTTCAGTTCGATCCTTGGGTAGATCATCTCCAATGGTGGCAAAATTAGAGACCAATTAGAACTAAGCAGTTTAGCAAGCCCATAGAGAACAAGACACCTGTTTTGTAATGATCACACAAGTCTGAGGAAACTCTGACACCTGAATTCAACTGGGACACTTACTTATGCACCCCTCAGCTAGTTCTTGTGGCTAGCGAGTGGAATTTGAGGACTGTCACATACCCAAGCTCAGAGTTAGGGGAGTTGGAAAGCAATGCCTGAGGCACATGGCCTGGGAGAGGGCAGAGTTGTTCTTTAGAAGAAAGTTAGGCTGCTGCTGCAGGACCAGCGGGAAATGGACATCAGATTACACCCAAAGTCCCCTGTACGTCCCCGTTCAGTCCTCTAGCTCTGATCCCTGGAAAGACACGCGTCCCTGGAGATTCCTTCAGTGGGTGTGTTTGGCCAGGTGGCCTCCTCCTGGCGTGGAGACTGGCTGCTGGTGTGAGGGAACAGTTCGCTAGATGGGATGCCAGCAGGGGCACTTCCTGCTGAGGCCACCAAGTTTTCTTGTGATCCTCCGTCTTTACCACAACAACACCACGTGAGCTGCGTAAGAATCCATCCAGGGACATTTTCTAGGCGCCCAGGGCTCTGCTTCTCCTCCTCTTCGGGGAGGCTGAGGTGCTTCCACACTAACTGAGGCTGACTTTCCCAGGAACCTGGGAGCATTTCACATGTGCTCCTTGAGCGCCTGACTTTTCCCTGAAGACCATGTCCCACCCCACCATGGGCTGCCCCGCGCTCTTTCCTGCAACTTTCGGAAATAATGTCAGTGAATGAAACCTTTAGTGCTTGGGGGAGGTTTCAGTGCTTAGGAAGACTGTTGCCTCCTCATGGTAAGGGCGACACTCGGGTGGCCCCTGAAAGGAAGCTGATTCTGAGTTCTGTGCAAGGGGAAGCTGGCTGCGTGGTCACTGGGGCACCAGAGGACAGTCTCTGGGATTCACCCGGAAGCAGGAAGTGGGAAGGTGCCATCTGTAACCACCCAGAGGGGACACTGCAGCACTGGCCACTGGAGGTAGACTCAGGCAGTGGCAGGTGACTGAAGGCTCCCAAGGCACCTTAACAGTCAGTAGCTTTTATAACCTGCACCCGTGCAGGGGCATCTACGAGAACTAAATGGCTCCAGCTCCCCTCTTTCTTTCCTCATCTGTCCTCCACCCCAGGTAGGACAGAGGCAGCTTGAATGGGAGAGCAGCCAGAAAGAACAAGGAAAAAACCAGGGTGATGCTGACCCCTTCCCCAGACGGGGTTAGCCAGATGTCAGCGACAAACGGGATAAGAGGGAAGCGAGGCTGCTGCGATGGACCGCACTGTGCCTGCTGGTTCCTGCCCGAAGGCCACCTCCGTGGGACTGCATTTGGAGATAGACCACCACTCTGGAAAGCAGTGTGGAGACTCCTCGAAAAATTAGGGCTGGAACCCTTTATGACCCAGCTAGCCCACTCCTGGATATTTTCCCAAAAGAGCTGGAATCAGCGTATTATAGTGATGTGGCTTCATCAATGTTTATAGCAGCTCAATTTACTATAGCTAGACTATGGAACCAACCCAGATGCCCCTCACTCGACGAGTGGATACAAAACTTTAGTACATATATACAATGGAATACTACTCTGCTGTTAGAGAAAACGATATTATGGCTTTTGCAGGCAAATGGATGGAGATGGAAACAATTATGCTAAGTGAAGTATCCCAGTCTCGGAGACTCAAGGGCTGAATGCTTTCTCTCATTTGTGGAAGCTAGAATATAGTCAGAAATAGTATGATAGATGGCTAAGCTAATAATAACCTCAACATGTATGATTTTTTACACGATCGGGGGGAACCTTGCCTAGGATGCTGGGGAACGTAGGGAGGAGGGCAGGGAGAGGGGAAGGGAATAGGAAGGACATCAAGGAGACCAGAGGGAGGTAGTATGGGGGAATCTAATCAGAGGGGAACCTCTGACTTCCATGAAAAGTCCAATTAACTTGGGGTTTAAGTAGAGGGAAACATGTAACCATGGGGAACCCAAGGGGGAAAACCATGAAGTGGCATCAGCCTTGGCTTGCTCTGTCATTCGTTATACATTTGTTCTTGATTGTTTGATGATGAATCCCTCCTAATTGTATGACCATGTTTAACAAATAAAAAAAATAGAAATAAATAAAAAGCAGTTCATGCTAATGAGGTCATTGGGGTGGGTCCTAAACCCACAGGATTGATGGCTTTGTAGAGAAAGATGCCCCCACCCCATGAGGACCTAGGCTGAAGTGACCTCCTTTTTATTTAAAAAAAATTTTTATTCGTTCAACATAGTCTTCCATATTGGAGAGAATTGTTACACGTTCGTGAATATATGGATAGATATTGACAAAGTGAGTTAAGGCTGATCCTAGTCCATGGTCTCCCTTTGACCACTTCCTGTTCCCATGCTGAAGTGACGCTCTTTAAGCAAGGAAGTGGGCCTGCACCAGGAGCTGATGGGGCTGCTGTCCTGATCTTCCCCTTCCAGCCTCCAGTGCTGGGAGGAAGAGATTTCTGCTTTTTAAGTCACCCAGTCAGGGTTATTTTGTTGTGGGAGCCCAAACTGACTAGAACAGATATTGAACGATCTAGTGAATGAAGATTAGACTATTTGCAGTGTTCGTGAACATCTGATAGTAGCTGGAAAAGCCATATTTTCAGCCTAAGATGTCATCCCAGGCAGGAGTAAAGCAAGGATACAGCACCCTTTCCAGGGCGGCGATAAGAAGGACTTGCTTTCTGTGCATCTGCCTGTTCAGCAGCTCAGCTGTCTAAGGAGCTTCTGACTAGGCTTCGTTTCGGCAGAAGTCTGAAGGGGTTGGATTAGATGGGACTCAGGCTGCCACTACAACAGCCATTTGAGGTTACAGTCAGTTGACTCGTATCTGTTTACATAAATGAGCATCGGAGAGTTTTATGAAGATAGTTTCTGAAAAGCAAATATGTCCAAACACTTCAACAGGAAGATTCATAGGAAAGGGGCAGCAGCAAAGAGGGAGAGAGAGAATCAACTTTATTTCTTCATTGGGGTCTTGTTTTCTGACACTTAGTTGTGTATGTGGTGCTGGGGTTTGAACCTTGGTCATCATGCATGCCAGGAGAGTGCTGTAATCACTGAGCCACTACTCCTGCCCCCAAAGAGGCCCTTTCTGTCCCCTGAACTCACAGACTTTGTTGTGTGTGTGTGTGAATGCATCCTTTATTTTTATTTACTTTTTTTTTTGAGAGAATGACAGTGAGAGAAAGAGAGAAACAATTTTATTGAGTTTTTCACATGGCCTTCATTGCTCCAACACTTAGTTGTGTACGTGGCGCTGTGTTTCAAACCTGGGTCCTTGAGCTTGCCAGACAAGCGCCGAAACCACTGAGCTACCACGCCAGCCCCTTTTATTTACTTTTTGATAGTTTTCTTTTCCCACATTTTTATTGGTGCACTATAGTAGCACATAATGATGGGATTTGTTGTTCCATATTCATACGTGCACACGATGTAATGATATAATTTGGCCAATGTTATTCTCTAGCAATTCCTCCCTCCCACCCGCAGGCCCCTTTCCTCTACTGATCTCCTTTTGCTTTTGATGAAATCCCTATCTCACCCCCTTTCTTTTCCTTTTCCCTTTCTCGCTTCCACATAGAAGAGAAAGCATAACCTTGGGTTTTTGAGTTTGGCCTTTTTTACTTAACATAATTGTGTCAAATTCCATCCATTTTCCTGAGAATGACATAATTTCTTTTTTCTTTATGACTGACCCAAACTCCATTGAGTATGTGCACCTCGTTTTCTTTATCCGTTCAGCGGTTGAGCTACAGGCTTTCTAAACACAAAGCATACTCTCCCTGGGTCCAGCACGAGTTCCACCATTAGTCATTTCCTTGCAGAGCGCTTTGCTAGACTAGGTACCATTTACCTAAATGCCAGTGAGTCCTGATGTGACAAGGAGCCTCCAGTGTTCTAAAGTGACTGTGACTGCCTAGAGCTAATTCAATGAATACAGTTGAGATCATAATCCAGCACTCTAGGATTTCTGATTGATAAGATGCATAAACAGTGATTTCCAGCAGAATGTTTCTACCCATCATGTTTTTAAAACTTTCTCTGATCTGCTGAAACATGTGGAGGATCTCATAGTCACCCTCAGGAAACACACCCTAGTTGCACTTCTGTGAAGAGAATCATACCTTCCCTTTGACACGTGTGCCTCCGTGCTGGGGCCATGGCTCTTCCAGTTCCAACGTCTGCCATATGCTCACCTGTGGTTGAAAGATGTACCCTTCCAGGTGCATAAATCCTAGGCCTCTCAGGAGGAGAAACCCGTGGAAATGCACACTGTAGAGTCCCAGTGAAAAGCATCTGCCAGGCTGGTGCGGTGGCTCAATGGTTACAGCACTTGGCTGGCATGCGTGAGTATGTGAGCTCAAACCCCAGCGCCTGGTACACAGTGAAGTCTCGGAGCAACGAAAGCCAAATGAAAAACTAAATAAAATTGATTCTCTCTTTCTCTCTCTCTCACTGTCCCTCTCTCTTAAACAAAACAAAACAAAACAAAACAACAAAACACCCACCCATGGGAAGGCATTTTTACATTTAAATTTGGCTCATGACATGGATTTGCAATCAGTGTGTGTACAGGGCCTCCCTTGTCAGTCTTCCTGAACCAAGAGTCAGGGATATTATGCATTCTTTATACCCTCTCACTTAAGTCGAGTGCTTCTTATACAAACCCTTCTGCATGCTGGAGTGATTCACAATGCTCTAATCCCCTAGGGGTAATAGGACACCTCTCGATTATGTGTCACCGGGTGAGTCCTCTCAGGGCCTGAGATTAAAATGCTCTTGCAAAACAAATTTCAAGGAAAGAAAAGGAAGAAAGTGGGAGTGGGTGTAGAAATGGAAGTTTTCCTCGCTCTGTAGGAAGGAATATCGGATTTGCCTTGGCAGCCGTGCTCCTTTCATAATCCTGCTCAAACACCGACGAAAACCACACTGCCCAAATCCCTTCTGATGAGCCTGGACCTGCAGATTCAGTTGTGCTTCTGCCAACCAGGGAGCACAGCAATCTCAGTTTTGCAGCGAACCACGGCCAGAGAACCTGTGAAAAATTGTTGTACCCTTTCATTCGAGATCCGTTGGATTCAGTTCTGAACTTTGCCGCTGTGCGTTGAGCCTGTTGTTTGGCAAGGAGCGGTGCAGGCAAGCAGAAGCTGGGTTGTGGCTCTCAGAGGAACCAAGCATGAAACGAAGTCATTTGTGCTGAGAGAGATTGTGAAGATGTGCAGAGGTGGACCCAGGCAGATTGCTGAGTAGCTCCAACCTGTGACTTTGATCTACCTTTCCCCACTCTCCCCAGCCTCCGGTAACTTTCATTCTACACTCAAGGTTTATGAGATCAGTTTTTTTTTCCAGCACTGGGGTTGGAATCCAGGGGTGCTCTACCTCTGAACTACACTCCCAGTCCTTTTTACTTTTTTTTTTTTTTTTTGAGACAGGATCTTGCCATGTTGCCGAGTCTGGCCTCCAGCTTGTGATCCTCCTACCTCAGACTCCTGAGTAGCTACGTTACAGGTGTGTGCCACCAAGCCTGACTGAGATCAGTTATTCCATATCCCATGGAATGAGTGAGATCAGGAAGTGTTTACTTTCTGCTAATATTATTTTGATCGAATAATTTTTAAAAGTTTAATGTTAATTCAACGATTAGTGCTATAGGCAAGTTTAAAAGTTTAGGTTCTCCCGCCAGACATTTGCAGACATGATTGTAAGCAAGCAATTCTTCCATTATTTATTTTATTCTTCTAAGTTAATTTCAAACCCGTTACCGCCCTGGCTGGTCTCCTTTAGACTATTTCTAATCTGTGTAAGTTTTTCTGGAACTTCAACCCTGAAAGCAACACCACACACCATCTGGATATCGTATGGTTATTTCTTCCCTCCTGGATATATATTTCAATTAATGCATAATAATGTAGTTAAATTTTCTTGGCAAATGCCATACTGAGGGGAATCATACTGAGTTTATTGTCGGCTAAACCCTAATACATTTCTTGCTGTATTGCTAAGCTATGAGACTCATCTTTCATCATTGTGCAAATGGTTTTGTGTACCATAGTTAGGTCTTTTCATTAAATTCCTGTTAGATGACATCTGGGTATAATCATCCTCTTTTTCAATCTGTTGATGTCACTATTCTTTCAATCAGTGTGTTATCTATTGCTCCCAAAGTTTTCATCTACACATTTGATCAGCAAATGACAAACAGACTTTAATCAAACAGGACTCTAAAGTTTGCCCCAGATAATTATTATGTATATTCCCACAAACCATTTAGAAAATGCCAATAACGAAATTGCTTCAACCTCGCGGCAATGTGACCAATATCTCTCGATCTGTGTCGTAAGAATGGCATGGTGTGTTTCTCAGAGATCGCAATGAAGTCCCGGATGCTTGAGATTGCAGAACTCACTATTCTGTGAGGTGGATCTTGACATTATTTTCTCCATTTTTGCTTACAAAGCCCAGGTGCAGTGAAAGTGGGGTAGACCATACTGGCTTCCTCCTGTTGTACAGAAGGGCCTTTGTCAGATTAATTAGGTCCTGGATTATTCTCATGCCCCAGTACAAGTGTGGGTCAGCCCATTTGTGATGGAGGGCGGTAAATGTGTTGGACTCTGTGGGTGGTTTGCTCTGTGTCTTACCCACTCCATTCCGCCATGGTGCAGAGTAGCCATAGGCATAGCTAAGCAAGGTGAGCTACTCCGTCCTGAGAAAGCTTCGCTCACCGAGGCAGGTAGCAGCCCTGATCAGGCCCCTGCAGCAGTTTACAGGCTGCTGTGTTAATGTACTGACCCCGCACTTCTGTCAATTGTCATATCCCAGCATTTGAAAGTACAGAGAGGTCTCTGAGAAGAAGAGAACTGCATGGGGAAAACTCGTAGGGAAATCTGTCTCTGAGAGTGGATGGAGTTGCCTTGGATGGCTGAGGTCTTTCAGGAGGACAGGGTGGTCAGTGCTCTAAGAGGGTACTGTGGACTGGAATGTTTTTATCTTCTCAAAATCCATGTATTTGAATACTAATTCCCAAATCGGGTGGAGTGAAGAGGTGGGGCTGTCAGAAGGTGCCTTATGAACAGGGTCAGTGCCCTTCTATAAAGTCACAGGAGAGCTGTGCCTCTCCTGCATGGCTCTCTACCTGCCCAGGTGCAGAGACAATCCAGCCAGCCCTTTGCAAATGAGTTGGAGGGTCTTTCCTGGACACCAGATCTGCTGGCACCTTGACCTTGGCCTCCCAGCCCCCAGGACCAGGGGAAATAAATGTTTGTTTTCTTGGCCACCAGACTGTGGCTGTCCTGGTTTAGCTGTGGAACGTCCCCCAGGGATCATGTTGAAGGTGTGGTCCCCAGGGCAGCAGAGTCTAGAGGTGGGGACTTGGGAAGCCGCCCTAAAGCCACAGCTCACCTGTGGGTCAATCATCTTCCCCGGGGTTCATACTTGTAGGAAGTGGGGGCTCTTTGGAGGGCCACAGGGAGCGTATCTTGTCCCCGCCCCTCTTCTCCCTCCCTGCTCTCTGCTTCCTGGCCACCATGATGTGAGCAGCTTTGTCTGCCACCCTCTCCCTGCCATCAAGTTCTGCCTCATCACAGGCCCTGAACTCACAGAGCTGAGGAACCGCAGACAGAAACCTCCCGCACCATGAGCCAGAATCTATCTTTTCCCCTTTCGGTTGCTTTTCTCTGGGGTTCTGTCACAGCGAGGGAACGCTGATCAACACAATGACAACCAGCAGGCCGCCTACAGCAAATGCAGCTTTCACCCGCTTTGCCCTTCTGCTCAGATTTGGGATGAATTTCAGTATGGATATCTCCCAGGTGTGTCCCTCATTTCTCTCCAGGTTGGATACGAAATCAAGTCGTGGGACGGCGTCCAGCTTGGCTGATTGTCAGGTCTTTTCTGACTTGGCAAGTGGCAGAAGGCCTTGAGCGTGAGGGATTTAAAGGTAGGGTTCCAACTGTGCTTGGTCTTCTTGATGTGTTCCCAAAGTGCAGCTAGAATATGGAAATAAATGTGGGACCCCTCCTCCTGAGAGGGGAGCTGGCCTGCGGTGGGAAGTGACACGGGGACTGAGGGATGCTTTGGGGAAGGCCAGCGCTGATCTCTGTGCGTCTACGGAGTCCATGCACAAACTTTCTGCAGGGACAAAGTACAGTGGATTGGAACACGGCAAAACTCATTCAGCAGCAACTTTCAGATCAGAAACCAAGCAAACAAACAAACTCTCTGCCCTCCAGAGAGTCAATTGTAGAATGTGTCCTGACTCTGCAAGTTCAAAGGTGGCAAAACAGCATCGCAGAATGGAAGAAATGATGTTTTACGTTAGCATCTCCCCAGCCGCCCGCCTCCCCAGCACACGCTCACACCTTGGCCTCAGGGGAGCAGGGAAAACAAGAGCCGTCACTCATGCTGGGCACGGGCAGCTGGGGCAAGGGCTGCTGCATGTCCCCACCTGCCTGTTCCAGGCTGAGATGAGCGCTGCCTCCTGTGTAAGTGGCTATGGCTTTTAAAAGTATTCTTAAAAGTAAGATTTTGTTTCCAGAGAATTTTACATGCAGAAAAATTTCACAAAGACATGAAAGACAGTTCCAGTTCACCCTGCATCCAGTTTTCAAACTCTGTTCTTCAGTCGTTGAGTTTGAGTTATTTGGGTCTTTTAGTATAAATCTTTTTTTCAGATATATGTTTTGTAAATGATTTTTTTTCTAGTTTGTGATTTATCTTTCCTTTTTGAAAACTGGGTTCTAATGCCCTTTTCCTATTACAGGATCGGTCTAGGATACCACATTCGACACAGGAATCTCGGCTTCTTGGGTTTCAACAGTTTCCCAGACACTTCCTGTTTTGGGTGACCCGGAAGTGCTGCAGGTTTTGAGCTAGGGTTTTGTACACTCTATTTGCTGTTCTTCTGCATGGGAGACTTGTATCTCTTCCCCTCTTCTCCTTTTTCAAAAAAAATTTTTTTAAGAGAGTGAGGGACAATGAGAGAGAGAGAGAAAGAGTGAATCAATTTTATTCTGTTTTTCGTGTGGCTTTTGTTGCTCTGACACTTAGTTGTGTAAGTGGTGCTGGGGTTTGAACTCACATCCCTGCACATGCCAGGCAGGTGCCAAAGCCACTGAGCCACTGCTCCAGCCCCTCTTCGTCTCTTTTTAAGAGTTTGCATAATCATCCATTAGATCAGCTTTGGTGGCTCATATTGTCCAGTTCATATTCCACCCCGGGACTCAGCTGAGTCTGCAAGAACACCTGGCCCCTTTACATCTGTCCGATGGGATTAGAAGCCCAGATGGAGCTCCAGGTGTGCCCTTTGGTGTTTGAGAGCAATTCCTTCTGGGCTCTGGGTGGCAGAGCAAGGAGATGTGTGTTATGACAATCCACACACATTGTGACACATCGTAGGCAAACATCAGCACATGTAACAAGCCAGCTATGGACTGTGACGTGTGCTAACATCTTGTATTTACTGTGTAGCTCCAACATAGTTTCACCACCCTAAAAATTCCCTTGTGTTTTACCTAATTTAGCCAGTTATCCCCTGCCATCTACAGAACCCCTGGCAACCACTCATCTGCCTCCCACCTCTATTCTTTTGCCATTTTCACTTTTTCATAAACTTGGAATAATAGTATGTAGCCTCTTTAGAGTAGCTTCTCTCACTTACTAAGAACACTGTAAGGCTCATCAGTGTCTTTCATGCTTGATAGTTCATTTTTCACTGCTGAATATTATTCCACTGCATGGCATGCCACATTATCTGTTCAAGTCTTTTGCCCTTTATAATTTTTGTCTTTTTGTCATTAAATTGTAGGAATTATTCACATCTTCTGCCGTTAATCCCGTATAGTTATAAAGGATATAATTTATAAATAATTTCCTCACCCTCTTGGTTGTCCTTTCACTCACGGAGTGTTCTGGTTTTAACTCAAGTCAACTCCTTATTTTTTTGGCAGCCTGTGCTCTTTGTGTCACATTTCAGAGCCACTGCACAGTTGGGGCTGTAGCTTAGTGCTTAAGCTCTTAAATAGCATGCACCAGGTCCTGGGTTCAATTCTTGCCATTGCAAAAAAAAATTGGTCGCCAAATCTGTTGTAATATTAGAATTCATCGCCGGGTTCATAGAAGCAGATATGCCTTAATGTTTTCTTTGAAGAGAAATTAGGTTTAGATCTTTAATTTAATGTAGTAGCTAAACTGAAAAGCCATTGGCCAGCAGAGTTCAAGAGTGTTCATTTTCCCCCCAATGTCACTAATATGAACCTCATTAATTAATATTTTATTAATTTAATAGGTCAAAAGATACGCCATTATTTTAATTTTTCCATTTTTATCAATGATATAAGCATCTTTTCATATCTTTATTGGCCATTGTAATTTTTTTCATTTTGCTTATTTTCCTATTTGATTTTTTTTAGTACTGATTTGTAAGGAGTCTCTGCGTGTCCTGGGAATTCATCCTTCACTGTCTTAGTTTATAGATGATTGCTTCATTTACAATTTGTCTTTGCCTTAACTCACTAAGTACTTACATAGTTGCCACTATGCACTTGTTAATTTAACAATTAGCTCTGATCAACTTGGGATTTGTTAAACATCTGTGTGAGGCAGGGGTCTAATTTTATTTATTTATGTTTTACAAACTTTTCATGGTTTCCCCAAAATTATTTTTAAAATTGTCAATTTCATGGTTTTTTTTTTGTTTTTTTTTTTACAAAAAATGTAATGACTTTTTTGTCTACATAAAACATTCTTCATGATATTTACCTATATATGATATTTTTGGCATTGAGCCGTTGTGATCAGATTTCATTTACAGGTAAACCTGAAAACAGAAAGCTTCGGCAGTTTTGTTTAGGCATTTAAACTCCTTCCTTGATTAATGGCAGCAGTATTTTTTGCCGGTGGTTTTAGTGTTCTGCGCGTGTCCTCCAGGGGACTGCTCTGACTTTCGTGGGGGAGTTTAGAGTAGTTAGCCAGTATGACTCTATTTGGTTTTTAGTTGAAACGCCTATTCCAGAGTTATTTTTAGGGCCCATCTGTCAGTAGATTAAGATGTTTGATGGAAAGCGCTTTATCTCAAATATTTATTCAACTCCTTTTGTCATTTGTAAAAAATGAAAGTTGATCACAAGACACAGAGCCAGGGTGGTTTCCCTCATTGTCCTGTGACCATGCCAGTGGAAGGGTTCATCTTTCCACGTTGCTAAGAACAGAAGCCTCAAGTTTCCCAGGTGATTAAATGCAAGGGAGGAGCAGCCTGACCCAAGAAAGTCCCCCCGGGACCCATAAACGTGCCAGGCATTCTGAACATTGCCACCCTGCACTGCCTGTGCTCTGAGTCAGTGGTTCCGTGGAAAAGAACATTTTCTAGCATGCTTTGAGTTTGAAGGATCGGTTCATATTTTAATGTCACATACACAAAGATATCTTTCAAGTTGACTTAAAATTACAGGCAGAAGGATGACTTTTGGGGGGTTGTGGGATAAACAGGAATTCTTTAAAAAGAATTAGAAAACACAGTTAAGCAACAGTCAAGGATAGACGATGTTCTAATTAAAAACCCTGGATCTGGGCTGGAGCGGTGGCTCAGTGGTTACGGTGCTTGCCTGGCATGCACAAGGACATGAGTTCAAACCCCAGCACCACTTACACAACGAAGTCTCAGAGCGGTGAAAGCCACGTGAAAAACTCAATAAAAATTGATTCTCCCTCTCTCTCTCTCACTGTCCCCTCTTTCTTTAAAAACAAAACAAAACAAAACAAACAAGCAAAAAGCCCCCTGGATCCTGGGGAATCAGAATGCAAATATCCCCCCTGTTTTGATCCCTGACATCTATCTTGGCTGTGTCAGGAGCAATGATAGCGGAGCCTCCTTCTGCAAGGCCAAGGCCAACAGAGCATGGTTGGTCCATCTTGTAAGCTGGATGCAAATTTATTTGTTTTTCAGATTTAGTTGTTCACATGTCGCCGTGAGCTTGGGGTCCTTGGTTTATCTGGGGGAGCTCTCCTGGTAACCCATTGGCCTCTCTGCCTCTCCTGATGTCCAGGAGTCTGCTTCTGAAGCACTCTGGGATGTTTCAGAGTTGAACTGAAAATTATGCAACACAAGAAGCAAACATAAAAATTAGAGTCTTACCAGACTGATGAGCTTTTAAAAACATGAATTATGAGCTGAGGGCATTTAGAAATATTATTTAGGTGGTTTTATTTAGATGTGGCAGATCTTAAACCATCTCTCAAGGGAAAGACACCTATTTGGACTTGTAACAGATTTTTCCATTCTGCCTTCTTATTTCCCAGGTTATTCTCATCCAGAAAAAAAATTTTTTTTATAAGCTCGCTAATGCAGGAGTTGAAGAAATCATCATGAAGTCAATATATCATCTATAGAGTCTAGCTGGTCTATATACCAACCGTGTGTGATCTCTGACGGTTGTAAAAACCACTTTTTAAAAATACTGTTGAACAAAGGTCAATAAAACAACTTAACAACTATCACAAACAGAGTAACAGAAAACCCTCCTTTGAGAATCAGTCTTTGAAGACGGTGTAGTTGGAAGATCACAGAGTGTGCGTGGAATCCCAGGGTCCTACCTATGGACGGAGGGAACTTTGGCAAGTGATGTAACTGTTCCGTCCATTAGCTCATGCTAAAGTGAGGCTGAGAACACTTGTCAAAGAGTGTCATAGGCAATAAGATGATTATTACACAGAAGCACCTGACAAATTCCTCTAGTAGAGGACCCTTAAATTCTAGAGAATCTGTTTCCTGCCCAGATCTTTACCCTGGGGTGAAGGTCATCCTGGATTGTGCAGAGTTGGCACTACAGGGACTTCCCAAGCTTCTCGAAGGAGAACTCAGGACACAGCACTAAGCAGGCAGCCTAAGAAGGAGTGGTGAGGAGAGCAGGCCTGCTTGCAGTCTCGGCAGAATGGGGCTCATAGAGCGTTCAAAGAGGAATCTCAGCAGCCAGGCACGGGCCGAAGGATCCTGAGTGCTTGCTGTTTTAAATGCTGAGGACATATGCAAAACAGAATGTTGAGTCAAAACATGGACATTTGCACCCTATCTCTTCTGTTATGAGTGAGTGCTTAATCAAATACCTTCATCTGTTTGGAACTCAGCTTTCTTTTCTGGAAATGGGCAATAAAAATTTTCATGCTTGTCTACTTCGTGTGTTTATTAGGGGGTCAAATGTGTTAATGCAGAAGAGACGTTTTTCCAAGTATGGATAGGATATCTTGATCAGAATAAATTGTCACACATTATATACCAGAGGAGGTGTAAGGGTTAAATGGACTGATTTTATTTATTTATTTATTATTAAGTAGTTGAGATTTTATACAGCCATGGATGAATGTAAGGTAGCAATATGATACGAGTTTGATTCTAATCCAGAGCCACCCCTATGTTGCCCATCTCTAGTCTCTTGATTCTTCTATATTGCCCTTCTACAATATATATGTATGTATGGGCTAATTTGGCTTAGCATATATACATATATATATGTGTGTGTGTGTACACATATTTACACATGTATATATATACATGTATATATATATGTATAAGATTATGACTTTTCCAGCATAAAATGATTACATAATTATTATTTGGCTTCTGGGGGGGTTAAAGAGTATGCTGTGTTGTTAATTGTCTTCCTATATCCCTCCCGATCATCCCTCCTTCTCTCCTCCCCTGCCTCTCCCCTCCTCCCTCCACCCCTACATATCTATGATTACCGTAGATTATGTGTTGCTAACACCTTTGTGGGGTCTAATACATGAGTTTCACAACCTTTGAGCCAAGCATGGATTTTGTTCTAGCCTCCACAAATGAGTGAAAACATTCTACTCTTGACTCTCTGGGTTCTGCTAACTTCACTCAGCATGATTTCTTCCAATGCCATCCATTTACCTTCAATTGATGCAATATTATTGTTTCTAATAGCTGAGTAGAATTCCATTGTATATATATGTACCAGAGTTTTGGATCCATTCATCCAGTGAGGGGCATCTGGGTTGGTTCCATAATTTAGCTATTATAAATTGAGTTGCTATGATCGTAGATTTCGCTGTGTCACTATAATGTGCTGATTCTAAATCCCCTGGAAAAATACCCAGGAGAGGAATAGCAGGATCATATGGTGGGTTCATCCCTAGTTTTTTGAGGATTCTCCACACTGCTTTCCACAGGGGCTGTACTAGTCTGCAGTTCCACCAACAGCGTGTTAGTGTGCCTATCTCTCCACATCCCCTCCAGCATCTATTATTGTTTATTTTCTTCATTTTTGCCCATCTGACTGGCATGAGGTGAAATCTTCAAGTAGTTTTCATTTGCATTTCTCTGATTACTAGTGATTTAGAGCACTTTCTCATGCATTTATTAACTTGCTCATTTTCCTCTGTTGGGAAATTTCTGTCTAGCTCTTGGCCCGTTTATTGATCGGATTGTTTGTGGTTTTGGTATTAAGTTTTTTGAGATCTTTTTAGATTTTGGATATTAGTCCCATGTTGGAGAAATCTCAGGCCATGAGAGGTTCCCTGATCTTGGTTATGTAGAATTAATATAATTGGAATAGTCATTCTGCCAAAAGTGCTGTTCAGATTCAATGCCATCCCCATAGAGATTCCAATGTCATTCTTTACAGATATCAAAAAAGCAATTCTCAAATTCATTTGGAACAACACGAAACTCAGAATAGCCAAAACATTACTAAGCAAGAAAGACAAAGCAGTGGTTTTGCAATACCAGATCTAAAATTATACTATAGAGCTATAATAACAAAAACAGCATGGTACTGGTATCAAAATAGGAATGAAGACCAATGGAATAGAAGACTGAGTGAAACCAAGAAATCTTTAAACATCTGATCTTTGACAAAGGGGGTCAAAATATAACATGGAAGAGAGACAGCCTATTCAACAAATGATGGACAAACTGGACAGCCATGTACAGGAAGTTGAAATTAGATCCTTATCTCTCACCTTGAACAAAAGTCAAATCAAAATGGATCAAGGAACTAGGAATAAAGCTAGCTACCAAACAACTGCCAGAAGAAAAACTGGAACAACACTCCAGCATTAGGGAGTTGGCAAAGACTTTCTCAACAAGACTCCCAAAGCAAAACAGGCAAAGTCAAGAATTAATGAGTGGGATGCCATTAAATTAAAAAGCTTCTGGTCAGCCAAGGACTGATTATATTTAAAAGTGCTACAAAATAGCCAAGAAAAATACTCTCAAAAAGGTCGATGGATAATTTTCAATATTTAAAACAGTTTATATAGATCATATAAAAATTCTTATAGTTTTATCACACACAGAGGCATACACACTCACAATATTCATTATGAGAAACCCAGGACTTCTCAGAAAATAAAATTAGACTGTTCCAGAGAAAAATAAGTGAACCAGAGTTTATTAGTGTTGGCTTACATTTGTCAGGATCTTAAATGCAATGTACTAAAATTTTAATAAAATTTCAAACTGTTTCAGAAAGTTAAATAAAATGGAGTTTTTTTTTTTTTTTTTTTTTTTAGGTCATTCGAACAACCTCCTAATAAGGGCATAAACTTCAGAGGCTTGGACTCTGGATCATGATTCTTCAAAAATAAAGCAAACAGCTTTCCATGCCTTTATAGAGTGATTTGGCCACCGGAAATGTGTTACTCCAAAAGCTCCATGCAACTCATGGTAGAAAGTATGCTCTGGTTAACATAACAAAGTGACAGGGACAGAGTGGATATATATATGCACTTAAAGTTCAGAAGAGCTCCTTAACTTTAAAAAATTGCACTGAAGCCAGAACACAGAAAAACTTCTCAGGGACTCTGAACGAAAAAAAAAATGACAGAAATTAATTAAGCTGGAGGAAGAATAAAATACCACTTCTTCATAAAATATGTACTCAGAATCCTGAGGAACAGAGAAGTTACACATTCATGGCGTGCTTAGTGAAGTTTCTAGAAGGCACTTGATTTAAGAAGGAGCAGTATGTTTTGGTTCTGTTTGCACAAGTTTGCTTCACTTTTTTTAAAAAAATCTGACTGGAATTCTAATTTTTTCTCTATCAAAGAGACTCTCAAGTATTTTTAATATCCTCCAATGAAATACTTCTTTATTTGGCTCTTAATGTAGATACTATCAAGCTAAAGTACACTGTGATTCCGGGAAAAATTAAAACAGTGCCAGTCTGTCCTATTCATGATATGCTATAATTTCCAAATGCTGTTGACCAATTTAAATCTTTATGTAATGACATGCCTCAATGTGGAATTTCACATCCATACTATTGTTACATATGTTTGCAAATTAATAATATGAAGGGAGAAAAAGTGGAGTGATCATTTATGACCCAGTGTTCTTATTTTATATGATGAGGAACTCAACAGAGGTCAGGTTTTCCCCCCAGAAACTTCTTTCTCTAACTTGATTCAGCTTTTCCAAAGTGTGTATCTGTTTCATTTTTTTAAAAACAGCACACCTGTTGAAGAGAATTTATGATTTTTATAGCTTCACTAAACACAATTTTAGATTATAGTTCTATAATTTGAAAATGACCATATCCATTGGAACAGAGAAGAAAATGAGCATGAGACTATCTTCTTAACCATATTTTAATTAAAAATGAGCAAGCTGATTTCTGACCAGGAACGTGAAGAAGGAGGGGATCAAGAGACTCTTTTTTTTTTTTTTTTTTTTTTTTTTTACAAGAGACTCTTAAGGAAGCGAGGTTACTCCGGACTTCCAGAGAATTATCTAGATATATCCTGCATTTCAGCATATAATTGTTCGTGCAATGTCAGCCTCTCTTAAGAAGATGTTAGATCATCCAAGATAGAGACCACTTTATTCTTTCTTTTCTATGTCTAGTATACCTAACTGGATGACCACATAATGATAAATATGAATGAAAATCAGAAGAATTTGGGTAGCTTTTAAAGCATTCATAACAATGATTCATGGTAGAAAAGATACATTTTACATTGTTATCCAAAAATACACGCACACATACACACACACGTAACACAAGAATCACAAATCATTATTTATCTCCACTCCGTTTAGTTTCCTGAGATTTTCTATTTGAATATGTCAGTGAACTAAACTGACCTTATACTCAAGTTATGAACTTGAACTTGGAAAACTGATTTGTGGGATGGAAAAGAAACATAAGACAACCCCAGTCTGTAGATTAAGAACTTAAACGCGGAAAGCTTTCGGAAAACAAGTGCAGAATGTTTCAGAATGGTGACTGCACAGAAAAGATCCTCGAGTGTACCTGGAGACAGTCAGAAGAGACGTTTACCTCTGTCGAATCTCAGCACTTTAGAATTTGGGTATAGAGAGGGAAACTGGATGTTCTGTAAGGTACCAAATAAGGACAGGAAGGGGAGATGAGAGCCAGTAACTGACACGAGGAGGCACGACGGGAGCTGTAAGGATCACAGAGAGTCAGAGTGAAGAGAAAATGAATTGAATGCTAGGACTGAGGACCTATGAACCCAACAATGTACTCTATGTTCTACTATCCATCTGCCTGCTATCTATCTATCTATCTATCTATCTATCAATCATATATATCTATCATCTATCATCATCATCTGTCATCTATCATCTATCATCTATCACCTATCCACTATCAACCATCTATCATCTATCTATCACCTATCACCTATCATCTATCATCTATCTATCATTTATCATCTATCATCTATCACCTATCTATCTATCTATCTATCATCATTATCATCATCATCTGCATTTTAGAAAGATCAGTGCAGCATATCAAGCAGCTGTTTTCCCTTTGGGGAAAGAGGGCTTTGGAGAAGGAGTACAACAGCCTATGATAATGCCATGGTAAAAGTTAGGCTAGTTTGGAGACAGCTGATAAACAAAGCTGGCTGATCGCTGGGGGGCCCAGCATTGTCAGGAGTCAATCCTCTGTGTAGTGAATGTGGACGTCTTGGAGGGACCCGAAGCACTGGCAGGAGTGGAGAGTTGGAGTGACAGCCTGTTGGAGGCAGGTGTTGGGATATTTTTGAGCCCCACGCCCCTGCTTCTGAGCATTTCAATTCCTAAGCCTACCATTTTAAATGGAAATGTACAATGGCTACTTTAGCTGACTGTTTTGTGGTCACTGATGCAACAGGATATCAGAAATCAGGATGTAATTTTTAGGCCAATAATTCTTTTCGACTTGCAGAGTTGGAATTAGTCTAAACTTCAGTGTTTGAACAGTGCACCAGGAAGCAGGTGGACGTCATAGGCATCAAGTACACTAGACTGGGCCCGACCTGGCTCTCCAGGCCTGAAGGCTTACTGTGGTGAGCTTCAGCACCTAGTTTTATTTCCAAGAAAATACATGAATCAGCAACCACAAAATAAAATCACAAAAATAAAAATAAAGTCTCCTGGAGGCTAATATCCTACATCCAGGGAATATTGTGAATACTGTTTAAAACTTGACTGAAGTTGTTTCTTTCTTTCACAGTGAAAAAACAAATTTGGCCTTGATAATTAAAAAACCATTAGGTTCCTCTTTATTCCATTTTAACAATTCCCAACCGAGCTGCTCTTACCTTCTGGGCTTCCACCACCTTCTCTCCCGACTCCCTGAAACCGAAAAATCATGAGTTGCCTCTCTTGGACACCTTGGGCTAACGGTGCATCAGAAGTGCACCGTTTCATCTTAATTATAAAATCCACCTCGGCCAATTGTGCATTGAATATTAGTGAGAAGTTATTTCCATAACCTGCCTTTTGGGTTAGGGTCTATCCATCCGGAGAAAGCAGAAGTTTTATAAATAGCGTTTTTCTGGTTATTTCTGGGTGGTTCGCTTAAACAGCATAATTTTATGTGAAATGGAAATGTCCATTTTGCTTTTTCTCTTACTGGAAAGACACCACGGTGTAGGTGACATCCACGTAGTGGCCTATTCACGTTGACTGTCCTGAGTTGTCGCAGTGCGGATGGGAGCTTCCTCCGCCAGATAAGAATGCCCTCTGCTCAGGTGAAGATGTTCAGAGCATGCGCCTTCACAGTGTTTCCTGATTATCAAGCCCCTTCCTTGAAACAGTCTCCAGTCTCCTCCATATGGTCACATAGTTTGTTTGGCAGTGGTCCAAAGACACATCACTGTTTACGAGGTGAAGTGTGACACAGTACGTTCTTATAAAATCCATCTGAGTTCAAGAAAGAGGAAGAAGCAAAAATTAAACAGCTGAGCTGGGCATGGTGACACACCCTGTAACCCCTGGGGCTTGGGAGGCTGAGGCAGGAGGATCACGAGTTCAAAGCCAGCCTCAGCAACTTAGCAAAGCCCTCGGCACCTTAGTGAGATCGGGTCTCACAATAACAAATAAAAAGGTATGTGGCTTAGTGGATAAGCACCCCTGGGTTCAATCCTCAGTTCCTATTACCCAACAAACAAATGAACAACAACAACAAAAAAGGACAAGAAAAAGGAAAGAAAGCTGAGTGTGTGGAGGAGATTACTCCACGCAGCACTGAGTGGTGCTACAGGGGCTCTGCCCACAGCTGTGAGGGCAACCTCACCACAACCTCCGCCAAGGTCTGGCTATGGTTTGTGAAGAGCTGTTTCTCCCCTGGGTCCTAATGGCTTCAATTTATATTAAAATGTTTTCTGTAAGTGCTAATAAAGAAAGCCACTAAGAAAACAAAAATAAAAAGAAAACAAAGGAGCGAGAAAACGGGGACCAGTCATGGATGATTGAGAGATTACGAGAATCATCCATCAGCAGAACAGAGTGGGAATCTGGCGTCTGCGTTTATCCCTGCGCTACTTTTGGTAGCACCCTGTGGGTTAGTAATCACATCTAGCGCGCATTCTTCCCAGGTGACAGGTCTTGCAAGAAGTGAGTGAATCAGAGTTGAGTTACTGTGTTCCTTGTTCAGAGCACGATTCAAATGGCAGAATGAGAAGGCAGAATTAGATATCACTGAGTCCAAGACCACTCAGCCACAGACTTGGTTTAATTCTAGATCAGATTCTGGAAAAATAAAACCTGAATCAACACTAGCAAAATACTTGCGAGGCTTTGGAGATGCAACACTGGCGCTGGTTGCTAAGAGTGTAATTACTATAAAAAGTTCAGTCTGCACCAAAATGATTTAGATGCTCAGTCCTTCTCAGCAGTGCAAAACTCATTGTAAAACTTCACTTCAAAGACTGAGAAGATACACAAATGAAGCAATGCAACAGAAAGAAGCCCAAGAGCAACAAAGACAAATTGCAAGAGGAATTGTTTTGATCCTTGGAGGTTTGGGAAGTGAAGGTGTCGGAAAGCAAGGAGGTAAGGCAGAGTCTGGGAAGCCCAGCAGTGGCCAAGGGCACAGGGGCCAGACCTGAGCAGCCCCAGCGGTGCCCAATTGACAGAAATAGACGGACGGGACGTCACCACTTCACCTCTCACTCCACAGCCAGTGGGTATCCTTTCTCAATTTCCTTGAATGATTCCACTTTTGGAAACTTTCCCACCCACCACTACCATCTGGGTGTCCAGTTTCTATGGCTCCTTGCAGATGACTGGCCATGAGGGCCACTGCTGCTCCCAGAGGATTTTTTTTTTAACTGTTCTTCTCAGTGTAATACTCCTCTGCATTTCTCTAAAAGGTGCACTTGGACAGTGGAAAGCAAAAGTAAGCATCTTCGTGTTCTGTCTAGAGGATCCCTTTTTTTCCGAGCTTTCGATTTCTCACCAGTAAAATAGATCTACTACACCAGCATCCCAGGACTGTGGGAAGGGTGCAGTGCGGTTGTGTGAGTCAGTCCTCGCAGCCCAGAGCTTGTCATGACATGAGGGCCTGGGCACTCCTCACCTCTCCTTTGTGCTACTTAAAAAGGAATTTGGTAGGATCTGCAACAAGGTTTGTAGTAGCTCTGAACGACTCTTCTCTTTTCTCCCACATTTTTATTGGTGCATTATGGTTGCACATAATGATGGGATTTGTTGTACAGATCCATACATGCACACAATGTAGCAATATAATTTGGCCAATATCCTTCTCCATAATTCTCCACTCTCTCTCCCATTCCCTGCCCCTGCTCCATTTATTCTTTCTTTTTATTTTTTTAAGAGAGAGAGACAGTGAGAGAGAGAGAGAGAAACAGAGAATCCATTTTATTTAGTTTTTCACATGGCTTTCTTTGCTCTGACACTTTGTTGTGTATGTGGTGCTGGGGTTCCAACTCACGTCCTTGAACATGCCAGGCAAGCGCCATAACTGCTGAGCCACCGCTCTAGCCCCCTTTACTCTATTGCTCTCTCTTTGATTTTTTTCTTTTTTAAAAATTCCCCATTTTTATTATTGCATGGGAACTACTAAGTATCTAAGGTGCATGATCTACTTCTTCTTTCTTTATCGCCCCTTTCCCTCCCCTTCTTCCTCCACCTCCCCTTTCCTTTCCTCTGCTAGATTTCCTTTAGCTTGTCTAATGATTTGTATTTGAGTGGTTCTTTATATAATCTTATCCTTCTCTCCCCCTTTCCCTTATTTATATAGCTTCCACATATGAGAGAAAACATTCAACCTTTGAATTTATGAATTTGGCTAATTTCACTTAGCATAATATTCTCCATTTCCATCCATTTACTAGCCAATGCCATAATTTTGTTCTTTCTAAAAAGCTGGGTAGAACTCCATAGAACATATATATACACCACAATTTCTAATACATTCGTCTAATGATGAGCATCTGAATTTATTCCATAATTTAGCTATTGTGAATTGTGCTGCTGTGTACATTGATGTGGGTGTGTCACTGTAGTGTGCTGATTTTAGATCTTTGGGGACAACACTCAGGAGTGGGACAGCTGGATCGCATGGTGGTTCCTAGTTTTTTTTAGGAGTCTGAACGCTGCTTTCCACAGTAGTTGCCCCACCAACAATGTACAAGTGCTCCTTTCTCCCCACAACCTCTCAAGCTTTTGTTGTTTGGATTCTTGATTTTGCCATTCTGACTGGAGTGAGATGAAATATTAATGTAGTTTAGATTTGTATTTCCCTGATTGCTAAAGATGCTAAACATTTTTTTCGTTTATTTATTGGTCTTCTGTATTTCTTCTATCGAGAAGTTTCTATTTATGAACTACACTTTTAGCATCCCAGTCCATCTCTTGTACAAAACTTTATTCTTGTGAGTCATAGATATAAGCTCACTATTAAAAGGGTCTTCAAGGTTGGGGCAATTTCAGAATCTGGTGGGCACTGCACACACGCAATTTAAAAAATTCATAAAGGGGATCTGTTCCACTTCCAGCACTCTTGCCCTGAAATCTCCAATGGAATTGCTTTTTAGAGGAATGTTTTTCGTTTGAAATCCTTCCTGCCACAGGATTTCTGTGACGGCAACAGAGGGTCCCTTCTCATCCCTAGTGTCCCAGGCAGATGAATGGATACAAAATATTTGGTACATGTATACAATGGAATACTACTGGGCCATTAGAGAAGACAATATTATGGCATTTGAAACCAAATGGATGGAGATGGAACCAATTATGCTAAGTGAAGTATCCCCATCTCAGAGACTCAAGGGCCAAATGGCTTCTCTCATTTGTGGAAGCTAGAATACATCTGGAAACAGTATGATAGATGGCTAAGCTAATAATAACCTCA
>PVKS010013013.1:0-20614 GCA_004027875.1 Aplodontia rufa | reverse complement strand
GTTTGACAATGATTCCCCCTCAATTGTAACTCCATATTCATCTAATAAAAAAAAGACATGCAGTTTAAAAAAGAAGTGTAAAATCACTTCTGAAGTTCAATGTCCTGAAGATAATCATTCAGAAGTAAGACTTAATCCTACACGAAAAGATAGGATTTCAAAAGCAAAGTTTTCAGTAGCAAGCAGGCGATTCTGTAGCTTTGATAAAGCTGAGTGAACAAAACTGAGCTCCCGCAAAAGCCCACACGCATCTCAGTTTTTATATTTTCCTGGAAAAATAAAGCCTTTACTTTTTCAAAAATAATATTATAGAAGTATGAAATCCATAGATCTCTTCATCATTTAATAGTTATACCAGCTCAGAGTGAAATGCACATTAAATTGTCATAAAACGTTGACATAATATTGAAAAATGTTATTCAGGAAACCAGTGTGTTAGGAAAGAGACTGAGATATTCCAAACACATAGTTCTTCGATTTTTGCTCACAGGTTAATGTGAAGGTACACATTGCTCCACCGTCACTTAAAACACTTCTTGATTTTGGACAAAACATTTAAATATTCCCACATTTGCAGGTTTTAGTCTATATAGTGTATGGGAGAAACTTGGAGCCTAAGCTCTCTTTGGAAGATGATGTGTGATGGTCAACAATAATCCTGTTTGCATGACTCAGAAATCATGGAGTCACACAAGTACGATTTCACAAGCCGCACTTCAGATATTTTATTTATTTATTAGTTCAGAGAATTGAGCCCAAGAGTGCTTAACCACTGAGGCACATCCTCAGCACTTTTTATTTTTTATTTTGAAACAGGATCTTGCTAAGTTGTTTAGAGCCTCACTAACATGCTGAGGATGGCTTTGAACTTATGGTCTTCCTGCCTCAGGCTCCCTAGCCACTGGGATTACAGGCGTGCACTACCATGTCCAGCTGTGTCTATTTATTTCTTATTAAAATTTTAATCAATGGGCTGACTACTTTATGATTTAACATTATTCAAACGTAGTACTGGTCTTTCAAGGTAATTTTTTTCAGTAGGTGAACTTATACTTTGCAGTTGTAACCATCAGGGTACAGCGCCAAACACCCGGGAGACGGAGCCAGCAGCCAGCCCCGCTGTGGACTGGGACAGAAGAGGCTTAGGCGACTTGCCGAGACATACCCAAGTTCACATCCGTAAGCACTGGGGTAAAGACTTCCATTCCCTGTTTATTTTGCATGCACCACAAAGATGAATGAGATAATTAGGGGAATCTGAATATATGGGAGCAGATAATTAAACCAGAGGCAGGACTGACCTTGTTATTATAATAAAGAACAATGGTCACATTAAAAATCGGAATGGTTAATACAAGCTGTGCAAGACATTTTTTTAGATTGCACACATATAGAAACTTGAAAGGGGAGGAGTTGCAAACTTCACGCTGCAGACTGAGCAGTTGTAGTTGGGAGCCCTGATCTTGACAGAGGCCTTGCAGGGTGTGGCCGCCTGCCGCTCCCATCTGGCTGCCCCAGGCAGAGCCTTTCCCATCAGGCTGCTCCAACAAGGCCTTGCTGTGGTTAAAACCAGGCACTGCCTCTCACTTCTGGTAGCACCAAAGAGCAAGGCCTGATGGGACCCGCAAGGTCTCCTCCTCTGGCCCCAGACAACATCTTTGGCAAAGCCCTTTGGAATGAATCTTGGAAAACTCTTGCAACTTTGGGCCCAGTGCTAAAACTTTAGTCAAATGGCAAAAGGAAAAGACACCGGAACACAGCAGATTACCCCTGAAACAAGGCTCCAGAGCCTTCTGCGGCAGCCTGTAACTGAAGCTGGAGTGTGCTCCTTCAAATTTGAAATTCTTGCTTAAAGTAGCCTTAGGGCCCTGGCTCAGCACAGGGAGGCCACCTCCAGCCCCGTCCTGACCACATTTTTGTTCTAATGACTTTGTCCTTTCTTCAGCTCTAAGTTTATCCTGGCTCACACTTGCACCAACTGTAATTTTTCACCTACCTGCTGGATTATTTGACTAACGTTTGGCCTTGCCTACTGGAGAGCAAAGGAGAGTGGAGCAGAGGCTGTGTTTACTGTTACCAAGGCTACAATATCTATTATAAATAAAAGAGAAACAAGGACAAAATTTTAAAATTACAGGACACTCAATTAAATTTGAATTTTAGATAAGAGCACTAATTTTTAGTGTAAGGAAGTTTTTTGTCTAAATTTGAAATGTAACTCAGGATCCTGCATTTTATCTGGTAGCATTTTTAGACACAGGTTTATCTGTGTAAATAGCATTGTAAAAGTTCATTTATTTTTATTTATTTATTTATTGGTATTAGAGATTGACCTGAGAGGTGCTTAACCACTGAACCACATCCCCAGCTCTTTCTAATTTTATTTAGAGACAGGGTCTTGCTAAGTTGTTAGAGCCCCACTTAGTTGGGGAAGCTGGCTTTGAACTTGGGATCCTCCTGCCTCAGCCTCTTAAATTGCTGGAATTATGGGTATAGGCTATTGCACCTTTCAATAAGAGCTCATTTAAAATATCTTGAATGCATGAATGAGAGGCACAGGAAACAGCGGAAGCAGGGACAAATCTTAGACAGTTACCAATATACAATCTATCTACAAATAGGGAAATCTTCAAAAACTAATAATAAAACATCAAACAGATAGATAAACGACTTGAGTAGAGTAATGAGTAAGGAGATCATACGGGACTTCGGCCATCTGCATAGTTTTGACCTTCCAGTCCTCTCTAGAGAAGAGGTGTAACAAAGATCATATCCATGCCACAGAATTAACTATAAACCAAATTTGAGGCAAAAGTACTCCCTTAGTTTTTTATGCTGTTGATTGAAACATAACAGATGAAATTTGTACTATAGGTAATTGCAGAGAAATCAATCAGAGAGATCAAGTACAGTAGAAATACCCAGGAAACTGGCAAATAGGCTTCTTAATAAAACCTTTCAGTAAGCTCAGGTATTGCTCTTCCTCATTATTGGTATAATTGTTTGGCACAATTATTGTCCATAAATTACAGAGCAGATCATTGTCTTCTCATTTATTTTTTGTGTTCTTTTCATTTATTAATTTCAACCACTACTGAATGCTTATTATGTACAAAGCAATATCTAAGACAATAAAGATCTGTGCAGGTGTATTAGATAGGTGGAAGAAGCACACTCAAATGTAAGAAAACTCTATTTTTTATTCTAGACTTGTGAATAATCTTCTTTTTATGATTATTATTTTCTATTTGTTCCACATAGTCTTCCCACATATTGGAGGGAATTGCTGTTACATATTCATGCATACATGGATATTGACATACTAAATTAAGGCTGATTCTAGTCCAGGATCTCCCTGCTTCCACCACTCCGCATTCTCATGTCTCCTCTGCTTTACCCCCATGTTATAGATAGAAATAAGCATATAGGTGTATATTAATTTTTGAATTTCCTGAGCTTCTCGGCCCACCTGTGTATAGTTGGGCTTCTCATGAGAGTCGAGGGCTCCCCGTGAGAAGCTTGATTTTCATAAAAATATTGCACCAGCTACTTGAGACTTTGAGGCAGTAAGATCACAAGTTCGGGACCAATATGAGCCTTTTTTTTTTCTTAAAGAAAGAAAGGGACAGCGAGAAAGAAATGAGAAAGAAAATACATTTTTATTTAGTTTTTCATGTGACTTTGGTTGCTCCAATACTTTGCGTGCGTGTTGCTGGGGTGTTTTATACCCATGACCTTACACATGCTAGGCAAGCATCCTAATTGCGGAGCCACTGCTCCAGCCCCCACTATGAGCATCTTATTGAGACTCTGTTGGGGAAACAGTGTGGGACTGGGAACACTGCTAAGTGGGAGAGCACTCGCCTTGCAAGCAGGAGCATGAAGCTTGGGTTTGATCCCCAGTACTGCTAAGGTAAAATGTAAATAGATAAAAACAAATGCAGACAAAAAATGCAACAACACAACAGCACTAAGCACAGAGAGAACTGAAGGGGGATTAACAGTCAACCCACGGAGAATGATGGAGCAAACTCCCTGTCACAAGGTGGAGTCTGACCCCTCGCCTCTCCTAACGTGTGGAGCATTAACTATTTCATCTGTTTGAATATTTCATTTGAATCCTACTGTCAGGTCTTAAATGGCTGTGGCTATGCACACACATGTTTTATTTTGTTATTTTCTCAGAAAAACTGAAGGAACCCAGTGACACTGTCCTCCCCATAGCAGTGTTTTAGAAAACCACTCGCAGGGGATTAACGATGAGCTCTCAGTCCTTTGCTATCCCTTCACAGAAGGAGTCTATTTCTCCTTTCCTTAAATCTGGGCAGGTCTTTCCGAAATGCTTCCTCTTTTTCTATAAATTTTGGAACAGGATGTGTAAGATTGGCATTTTTTTCTTTTATCCTGAAGTGTTTGGTAGAACATACTAGAAAAGGTATGGCTGGCGTGTTTTACTTTTGCTTTTGGTTTGCAAGAAGACTTTTTATGCACATTTCTATCAGTGCATTGTAGTTACACACGGAAGCAGGACTTGCTCTACGTTCATAAGTGCACATTGCACACATTGGTCAATGTAATTCCCTCTCCTCCACCCTCTTTGATCTCCTTTCTTTTCTCCACTGGGCTCTCTTCTGGTTTCATGAGGTCCTTTTCTTTCCTTTTTTTTTCTTTAGCTCCTACATATGAAATAAAAATAACTGACCCTTGACATTTTGAGTCAGACTTATTTCCCTTAGTATAATGTACTCCAGTTCTGAGCATGTACCAATAAACGATTTCATTCTTCCTTATGACTCGTGTCCATAGACCAGGTTTCCTTTGTCCATTCATCCGTTGATAGACACCTAGGTTGGTTTTATAACTTGACTATTGTGAATCAAACTGCTATAAACATGTGCATGTGCAAGCATTCTGGTTTTAATTCTCCTGGATAAATACCAAGTAGTATAGCTAGGTCATATGGTGGCACCAGTCCTAGACTCTTTAGGAAACTCCATATTGGTTTGTATTGTGGTTATAGTAATTTTTAGTCCCACCAGCAATGTTTAACTGTTCCTTTTCCCCACATCCTAATGAGAATTACTTACTTACTTAATTTATTTATACCAGAAATTGAACACGGGGGTGCTTAACTACTGAGCCACATTTCCAGCCTTTTTTATTTTTTATTTTGAGACAGGGTCTTGCTAAATTGCTTAGGGTCTAAGTTGCTGAGATTGGCTTTGAACTTGGGATCCTTCTGTCTCAGCCTCCCCAGCCACAGGGATTATAAGTGTGTGTCACCATGTCAGTCTCTCTCCAGAATTTATTTATATTTTTGTATTCTTAATCATTGCCATTTTAATTAGATTGAAATTTGTAGTTTTGGTTTGTACCTCCCTGATGGCTAAAGAAATTTAACATTTTTTCCAAGTATTTTTGGTCATTTGTATTTCTTATTTGGAGAAATGTCTGTTTAGTTCATTTCCCCACTTACTGATTATTTTCTTTTTTGGTGTTAAGTTTTTTGTATTCTTTACATATTCTGGATACTAATTCTCTTTTGGAAGACTAGCTGACAAAATTTTTCTTCCATCTTGTAGGTCATCTCTTCATTCTCTGAATTGTGTCCTTTGCTATGCAGAAGCTTTTTGATGGCATTCCGTTTATTAATTCTTGCTTTATTTCTTGAGTTGCAGGTGTCTTACAAAGGAAATTGAGGCCTGTGCCTCTGTGATGTAGTAGTGTTGGCCCATGTTTTCTTCCAGCAGTCGCAGATTGCCTGGTCTGATTCCTAGGTCTTTGATTGTGGGAAGTTTTTTTTTTTTTTTTTAAATAAGGATTCTGATGCCTTTTTTTTTAAGAGAGAAAGAGAGAGAGAAAGAGAGTTACATTTTTTCATCTGGTTTGGTTTTCCCTCCGCTTTGTTGTGCATGGGGTGCTGGCAATGGAACCCAGTTCTCACGCATGCCAGCCAAGCGCTCTACTGCTGAGCCACCTCTCCAGTCCAAGGGATTCTGATATTTTAACTCTTATGGGACTGTAATGTTTTCTGTTTCTTTTTGGATTCAGTTCCTGAGAATTGGAACACTTTATTGAGTTTTGAGGGTTACTGGCATAAGGTGGTTCGTAATGTCCGTATGTTAGCTTCTAGAATTTCCCTGTCTGTCTTCCTCATGTCAAACTCCCTACCTCTCTCTCTCCACTCCCACCCACTCTCTCTGCTCCTCTTTCTTCTTCATAAACTTTGGTGTCGTTTCCTCAAAGCCACAGCAGTTTTGTCTTTGTCGATGGATGAGTCTTATTCATGGTAGTTTTCTATTCCGTTTTCCCTGCTGACTGTCTGGTAAGGATGAGTGCAAGGGCCATTGCGCGGTCACCTAGCTGCAGCCTCACGCCCACTTGGGAGCTGCCTCTGTGTTCCATGCGGTGCTGAAGAAAAGTGAACATTTGATAAAAGCATCATTTGAAAGGCACTACTCCATGCATTATCTGTTTTGAAGCTATACATTTGTAGTAAGGAATTGGGCCTTTTCCTTCCTCCTGGCTTTGGGAACGTGTATTCTGGCCTCTTGGGACTGTCCCCAGTGGTAGGAGTGTCTTTGTGTGTGTGTGTGTGTGTGCGTGTGCGCGCGCACGCGTGTGTGTAGGACCTTGGTGAATCACATCTGCTGGTTTTTGCTGGCTAGGAGGCTTTTGGTGGGTCCCTCTGACCATACTGGGTAACTTATGCTAATGAGGTGACCCAGGTTGGACCAGGACCAGTCTGAGCTTTGGAGAGTAGGTCAGTAACTGAGTGCAGCCTTGTGCCCATTGGTCAGCCCACCAGCTATACCCAGGTAAGGAAGCCCCAGCAAATAGTGTGGATTCGGAGGCACGGGCGAGATTTTGGGTTGTCAACATTCCCAACCTATCGCCGCACACTGATACCAGGAAGCTGATGTTTCCTGAAACAGTGGGAAACCCAGGCTCTGCTCTATTTTAAACAGTTAATTGTGTACAATACTTATCAGACAGTTCTTGAGTCCTTGTAGCCGAAACTCACAGTGGCAGCGGGAAGTTGCTCTTACAGTTGGTGTTGGACCTCTTAGACGTCATTGGCAGATTGAGGACCCTGTCCTCACACCTTGCATTTGGAGAGCTCTGGAAACTGAACGGTAGGAGAAGCAAGGTTCACTAGAACCTGACTCACTGAAGCAGGCAGTTTGGGAGGAGGAAAGACGAAAGAGCAAAGGGTATTGAAGCTCCGAATCTAGAACAACCATAGGGGCTAAAGAACAGTGGCAGTCAGGTACCAGAGCTGAAGGTTACAAACGGAATTTCCAATCCATACCTCCAGTCCCCAGAGAGCTGGCTTCCTGGGACACATGAGGAAATTCAAAGTAGCAGGTAAAATGCAAATCATGTAGTCGCTTGGTCATTGCTAACCCGTAACAGTTAAAACAAGGGAGACTGTTGGGCTGGGTCCTGACACTGGGCCAATTGGAATCTGGCTGTTCCAAGCCACAGTCTCTAGCTTCAGATTTTGTATCAAGAAGAAAGATTAAAAATAAAAGAGAAGGAGCATGCTGGGGCATGCTGCTTGGATTTTGGTCCATCTACCTAACCTACAGCTGCCGGTCAGAGCTGCTTTCACGAGAGAAGAACTGCAGAAGGAACACGCAGCAGAGGCCAGCCTGACGTATACATGGCAGAATGGGGAAACCGAAGGGGCAGGAGTTTGGAGAGAGTCAAGGGACACATCCCAACAGGGAGGGAGCCTTCCAGTGGAATTAAGAAATTGAACTAGTAAGTGGGACTTAGAAGCCCCCAGGCAGCACCCTTAGGGGCACTACTGGGCCACCCACAAAAGGGCCTGAAACAAAAGGGTTATCATCACCCTACTTTGTAGTAATTTAAAAACCCACAAGAAAACAGCACAAATGAGAAACTAACCTCTGACATCCTGCAAGATCCATCTAAGCAAGAGAGACTGCAGAGCGGGCCAGGCGCTGTGCTCCTCACCCAGCTGAGGACGGAGGCCGGGCAAGCCTGAGTGAGCCCAGCGGCCCAGGCAGACGGGAGCAGCGTCTGGGACTCCCTGACAAGGAGGCCTCAGCACTGCGGGTACAAAACCTGCTACGGAAGTGCTGCCTGGGCCTGTGGTCAGACTCGGGGAAGAGAGGAAGGCAGTGGGAAAGGGCATTAAGGTGGAAGGGAGGTTGGATGGGAGCTGGACTGCTTGAAGAGTGCACAATGACCACATCTCCTTCATCTGGGTGTATTCTGGGGAAAACGTCTGCTGCGTACTATCGTGAAGGCGGGGGTGTGTAAATCTGCCCACCTCCCACATTCATTGCATGTTCCAAAATGGAACCAAAGAGATTGCCTAGGCTCAAACAGTTTGCTAATTGGAAATAGTCTTTCTTTTTTTTTTTTTTTAATAGAGAGGGACCATGAGAGAGAGAGAGAGAAAGAGAGAATTATTTTTTTTTAATTCAGTTTTTCATGTGATTTTTGTTGCTCCGACACTTTGCTGTGTATGTGGTGCTGGGGCTCGAATCTGTGGCCTTGTGTATGCCGGGCAAGCGCTGTAACCACTGAGCCACTGCTCCAGCACTTGAAATAGTATAGGGTAGAAACTGGAGTAGTGACATAGGTTAATTCTCAGTGCAATAACCCTGATTGGAATACGGATTAGAATTTCTGGCAAAAGCCTATCAGGCCATCTGGTACCGAGCCCTGGGACCTGAAAATCTCCATTTGAGAGTCAGCTAGCTTGAAATTCTGTGCGAATTAAGACTGCTCCTGTGACTGAAGAACATAAAAGAATCTTGACATCTGAAATACCCAGAACGTACTTGAATGATGTCACAGAAACTCTGACAGGGTTTCCAGGCAGAAACTCTGCCCGGAATAGCTTCGCGGTGACATGGACATGGTTTGTTTGCACAAGAAGGTGCTACCGGGGCAGTGCAAGAAGGTGGTCATGGGCAGAATGCATCTCTTTCGCTGGGGCTGACCTCAAAACCACCTTGGGACTTCAGAATCCTCTTGTCATTTGGACGATGCCCTCAAACAGCTCTGGACTAAGCCACCAAGAGTGGCCTGGTTTACCGATGGCAGATTCAAGTCTCTAGGTTGGTGCTTTTCTGATTCGGGTACAGTGGTCAGCATCCTGGTCCTTGCTTAAGCACTGGAGCTATGGATACCTGTCCTAATATGGGGGTGTATATGGTGCACAATTCTGTGGACATCTCTGTGGGAGTCTGAGGGGTTCTCATTGTTAATGTCAATGAGAAGACCCTCTCAAGATCAGGAGATTGGACCTATCAAAGAAATATCCTGGCATGCATCTTGAATGGCTTCTTGGGTTCAGAAAATGAGGGAACTTTGGGGACAGCAGCAGTGCTGAAGCTTAGACATATTTCTCTTAAACCCTCTGAGGTATGAAATGCCAATAGGAACTGTTCTGTCTGCTAACAACAAAGACAGAGACTGCCAGTAGGTGTGGGCCAGACTCCCTAGGGGGAAGCCCTACATGAAGCTGGCAAGTAGGACTGAAGCCGGTGGCCCCTGGAGGCGATGAATGAGTCCGGACTGGAATAGGTGCTCTGTCCTGGGCTTTGCATGCACCAGGGTGGGTGAGTTGCTATAAAAGGACTGGAACAGAAGGTGCTGCCCCACTTTGGACTGCCAAGCCATCTTTCCTAAAACCCAAGCACACATTTCCCTGCTCATAGCAGAAAGGTGACATGCCCAGAGAAGGGGTTGGGTAGACAGTGACAATGGGCAGCTGGAATACTCATTTTCTGACCCTGGGTAGAAAAGCAGGGAAGGTTGGCCCATATCTTCAGGAATAAGTTCTCACACGTAACTTAAAAGGATCCCAGAGAGGTCTGTGGGGGGCAGATTGCTCCAGTTTTCTGGGGAATCTGGAAGAAGAGCAGGGGAGGGTGCTGGTGTCTCCATAGTCCTTTCTTTTCCTCCTGTTCCTTCAACTTTCCTTTTTCCTACAAGGTGTGTTGGGTCTGGGCCAGGCCTGCACCTGGGAGTGCTAGAAGCAGGGGTGATCTCTAAACAAAGCCTGTGGCTCCACCTTTAAACCTTTATGCTGGATTTCCTAACATAGCCATACTGCCGAGTGCTTGAGATAGCCCACTAGAGATGTTCTGGGTAACCCTCACCCTCAATGGGAAGGGGGCGAGTGGTACTGCAGGCCATCTGGAACACCCAGTGGCAAGGTTCCCTGTCTTTTCCAAAACTGGAAAAGTTTGGTAAAGCTAAATAGTTAAGGGAGCTAAGAAATAACCATGGCCAAGCAAAGACATGAATCAATGGGTCCAGAAAAGGATGAGCTTGTCTTTTAGCTGAGTTTTACCAGGCGATGGGAGGGCAGACGTCCTCCTCCTCTGGGGACCCGAGCAGCTGAGCCAGTGAAATGGAGTGCACAGTCCTGGGAGTGATTTTGGTCGCACTGCATGGTGGTGGCCAGGCCTAATTGGGAAGGACAGAGTGGGACCCCAGCAATGAGCCAGTGTCTGCTGACTCCTACGTTTCAGGTTTCATCTCCTGCCACATGAACACGGAACAGTTTATTCTGCAGGTATAATATTGGTACTGATGGGAAACTGAATTAAAGCCTCCGGAATATAGAATTCAGTAGTAATGGAAAATGACCGGTCTGAGGAAGAGCTGGAATTAGCCAGTTCTCAACCAGTTTCTAGATAGCCTTGCACAAGTCCATGGCAAGGTACAAATAATCAAGGGACAAGCATTGAGAATGTTATGAAGATTTTAGAGGTGACGCTAGTTGTCCTGTGAGCCTATTCCTGCACCATACCTGCTGCTCTCCATACGAGGCAGATTCGTGATGATGTGACAGCTTTGTCACAAGGGTGCTGTACTAGCTGCAGATGGTCACGCAAGCCTGCTTCCTGTAAGAGAGCCACAGCCTAAGATCAGAGGGACATTTTTGTAGTAAGCTGACTTGGCCTTGCCTCAGGAAAGGTCTGGACCTTGTCCCTGGATCCTGGGCAGTGGATTCCAAAGCCTTTGAATTTCGGGAGTGATAGGAGAGGGTTGATATTCACTCTGGGCCTCCTGGACCACAGCTGACACTTGGTGCTAATGAGGTGACTCATCCTGGCCTTTTGGGCATGGGAGATGAGCCACGCCTCTGGAGGGCAGATGCCAGGTACTGAGTGGGCAATCAATCCCTCATGCAGGTAATGAAGCCCAGATAAACTCTGGAAGTCAAGTGTGGAAGAGACTGTGGGTGGACAATCCTCAAGGCAGGTTGTCACATGGTTTTGCTGGGAGGCTGAGGTGTCCTGACGATAACTGCACTTTCTTCACCTTTGAAACTGCCCTAGATTGTACCCTCTGCATTTCCTCCCTAGATGCTTTCAAAGTACCCTCTGCCTGTAATAAACCTTAGTCATGTGCATAACGGCTTCCAGAGCCCTGAAAGTCCTGCTCATGAATTATCCAGCCTGGGAGTGGTTTGGGGAATACCCCAAAATTTGGGGAGTTGATGTTAGAGGTGTCAGGCAGACTTGACAGTTTGGAAGAGCATGCCTTCCCTTAAACCTTGCATTGCAGTTAACATCCGAGCGTGTGTGTGTGTGTGTGTGTGTGTGTGTGTGTGTGTGTGTTGAAATGAAGAACCTGGATCTAGGAAAGTATTCTGTCCACATTTCATTTAAAAGTGATTGTAACTATTTCATGGAACCCATTGTATTATTTTAAAATAAAAGCCACCAAAGAAATCATATCAGATATTTACAAAATGGTAACTTTTCTGTTGTACAGCATATTTGGACAGTGAATTCGCTGTCCTACTCTAATAAATAACTCTACCTGAGCTCAATTCTTGTTCCTAATTGCCACAAGAATGCCCTTATTAACACTTAAGTAGCATTAAATACAGAACTCACACATAACTTATGGCAAGTGTGTCAAAGTTTGTAATGGGTACGGTAATTTATGTCACTCTCGCTTATTGGATTGCAAATTCCGTGAAACAGGATCACCGGTTTTCTCATATTATTGAGCCAGGTGCTGTGGGGTACCATTATGATTTCACTTAATTCATAAAATTCTGTGAGTCAGATGTCATTTTTATTGGCTCCTGGCCTCCACCTTATAGAAGGAATATTTGACATGGAGATAAGATGATATGGACAATGTCACACACTAAAATACGAATGAGTCAGGATCTGAATCTTTGAGTCTTGAGTCTAGGTTCTATATTACTAAACTATCATGTTAAAATATGCCTAATAATAAATAAATTAAATATTTGGTTAATAGAAAACTGTGATATGTTTTGAAAACACTACTGCTTCTAAAACTGATAATATTTCATGTCACACTTATGTCTGATCTTTTTAATCAGGAATATACTTTAGAATCTTAGTGGATTGTAGAGATATTAATGGGGGCAAAAGTTATTCTTATAACAGAAAAATATTGGTAGTACATCAGGTTGAAGCATATGAAAGTATAGTTTGGAGGCAAAAGTAGCTTAATATCAGTAATTTCACACAGTTCAACACAATTAATGTTTTTTTGGTTAATTAAATCCGGATGATTAGTTTTGTTCCAAATGCCGTTTACAAAAGAGCTTGGGTTGGAGTCTCTACAAAGTGAAAGAAGATGACTAGGAAATTTATATCCAGATTAAAACACACACACAAAAAGCACTAAACATATTTCCCAGACATGGAAACCATTTCTCTGCTACTCTTTGCTTGTTGAGATACTTATATTGCTGTTGGATACCTTAGCATCAAAACACTAACGCAGCATCTTTGAGGCTGTTTTGACCTTGATCTTACTCTCCTGTAAGTATATCCCACAGCAGAGAAGAGCATGTATGAAAAATCCCAGCGACGATGAAAAGCTTAAACGATCGCCTTCGACTTTCTAAATAATCCAGCTCATCCCAGTCAAGAACTGTCATTGGTAAATATCAGAAGAATATTTTGGCTGTAAAGCAAAAGCAGAGAAGATAAAGAGAGAAGACCAGAGGCTCATCTAGGTCGTGCAGTCTGCAAGGTGAACAGGAGACCTCTTGGGTGGTTCACACCAGGTTCTTGGTTGAAGAAGTTTCAGTTCAGAACCGAGCCAAGCAGAAGTGTAGCCAGTTGCCCTCCACATTATTTTCTTTGCAATTACTGATGGCACCCAGGTTTCTATCACTTCACCTTTCGTTGACAGTCTGAGTTCTAATATCATGATCACTTGGCAGGACCTTCCTTTTGTGCTAAGTTTCTGGAGTCCGAACTCAACTTGTTCATCTGGTAGGATGTTTATTTTCTCTGTCTTGTGGAATACTATGAAACCTACCATATGCATCAAGATACCTTCAGAGAGATGAAGAGATGGAGGCAACTGACATTTCCTCTTGGTTTAAAATAACTGAAATGAGAGCAGGGCTGGCAGTTGAGGGTTAGAAGGTGTGTTAGTCAGGGTTCTGGAGAGGAACTGAATCAACAGTATATATATATATATATATATATATGGATTTATTCGATGGCCTTACACAACAGAGGCTGGATAGTGCTACAGCGGCTGCCTGCAGGCTGCAGAGCTGGAGGAGTTGGTAGCTGTGCAGTGCAGGATGCCATAGCCTCAGAACCAAGGGATCAACAATGTTATCTCAGCTTGGAACAAAGGCCTGGAAACTCCCTGCAGAATTTCTGGTCAGAGTGCTTGGGCAGAATGAAGGAGATCACAGCAGCAATCAGAAGAAGCGAAATTGCACCTTCTGACTCTTATTGCATCCAAGCCTCCAACCCATAGGATGGCACTGCCCACACTTACGGTGGTCTCAGCTTTCAGTTCCCTATCACACAAGCAAATCATTCCTGGAAACACTCTCCTTGACACACCCAGAAGACTCTCAGTCTTAGGTACACCTTAATCTACTCGAGTTGGCAGCTCAGATTGACCATTACAGAAGGTCTTCTCACCCTGACACTCTTTAGTAAATCCTTCAGAGATTTGTCCTAATCTTTTTATTTGATCCCTCCCTATCTCCCCTATTCCATCTCTCCCCTTCCCTTCTCCTCCCTACATATCTATGGTTCCCCTAGATTATGTGGGTCTGACACATGAGTTTGACAACCTTTCACCCAAGCCTGGGGTTACCTCCAGCCTCCACAAATGAGGGACAACATTAGACCTTTGACTCTCTGGGTTTGGCTAACTTTGCTCAGCATTTCTTCCATTGCCATCCATTTACCTTCAATAGTTGCAATATCATTGTTTCTAATTGCTGAGTAGAGCTCCATGGTGTATATGTACGAGAGCTTTTGAATCCATTCATCCAGTGAGGGGCATCTGGATTGGTCCCATAATTTAGCTATTGTAAATTGAGCTGCTATGAACATAGATTTTGCTGTGTTGCTGTAATGTGCTGATTCTAATTCCTCTGGGAAAATACCCAGAAAAGGGATAGCTGGTTCGTAGAGTGAATCCAACCCTGATTTGTTGAGGAGTCTCCACACAGCTTTCCAGAGCCACTGTACCAGTCTGCAATTCCACCAACAGTGTGCTAGAGTTCCTATCTCCCTGCAACCTCTCCAGCATCTGCTATTGTTTATATTCTTCGTCGTTGCCTGACTGACTGGAGTGAGGTGAAATCTTAATACAGTTTTGATTTGCATTTCTCTGATTACTAGTGATTTAGAACACTTTCTCATGTATTCATTGGCTTGTTCAATTTCCTTTGTTGAGAAGTTTCTGTTTAGCTCTCTGGCCCATTTATTGATTGGATTGTTTGTGATTTTGATATTGTTTTTTGAGATCTTTATAGATTTTAGATATTAGTCCCTTGTCAGAAGAATCATAGGCCATGATTATGTCCCATTCTGTAGGTTTTCTCTTGACAATTTTGACCAGCTCCTTGGTTGAGCAAAAGCTTTTTAGTTTAATGGCATCCCACTCATTGATTCTTGACTTTAATTCTTTCACTTTGGGAGTCTTGTTGAGAAAGTCATTTCCCATATGATAGAATGTTGGTTCTAAGTTTTCTTCTAGCAGGTGGTTTAATTTCTAGTTCCTTGATCCATTTAGATTTGATTTTTGTACAAGGTGAGAGGTAAGAATCTAATTTCAATTTTTTCTAAGTGCCTGTCCAGTTTGTCCAGCCCCACTTTTGAGTAAGCTGTCTTTCCTCCATGTTATATTCCGACCTCCTTTGTCAAATGGGTCAGATTTGTGGGTTTATCTCAGTCTTCTTTTCTGTTCCATTGGTCTTCATTTCTATTTTGATACTTGTACCATGCTGTTGTTGTTGCTACAGCTCTATAGTAGAATTTTAGATTTGGTGTCACAAAACCACCTGTTTTGTCTTTTATCCTAATATTCTGTGAGTGGTTCTTAACTCATGATTAGTAATTTTTTGACATCCTCTTTCCTTTTAAATTGTCTGATAAGAGCATGGATTTTGCTTTTATGGTGCTGCACGCCTGTAATTCCAGTGACTCAGGAGGCTGAGGCAGGGGGATCATGGGGTTCAGGACTAGCCTCAGCAACTAAGCAAGGCCATAAGTAACTTAGAGATACCCTGTCTTGAAATAAAAATAAAAAGGTCTGGGGCTGGAATGGTGGCTTAATGGTTACAGTGCTTGCCCTGCATGCTCAAGTATATGGGTTCAAACCCCAGCACCACTTACACAACTAGGTGTCAGAGCAGCAAGGGCCATGTGAAAAAAAACACAACTCAATAAAAATTGATTCTGTCTCTCTCTCTCTCTCTCTCATTGTCCTTCTTTCTAAATAAATAAATAAATAAATAAAATAAAAAGGGCTAACGATGTGGCTCAGTGTTAGCGTGCCTCTCAGTTAAATCCCCAGTACCAAAGGAAAAAGAACATAAAAATCACGAATGTTTCAGTGAGAGAGACAAGGATGGTTCCACGGATGGTGACAGTCATTCAAGGTGTCATCGTGAGGGTTAGATGGCGGTGCTTCTGTACGTCTTCTGCCCAGGCTTTGAGCCTCGCATCGCACCTGATTCCTCATCCCTTCCTTCAGTGCAGTCTTGCTGGCGTTCCTGCAGGCTGTTCTTGCCTGGTATGGAAGTCTGGTCATTTCTTCTCCTGGGATCTGTGCTTGGCCTGCTCCCAAAGGCGTAACAAAAGCTCCCTGACTTTTCTTTCCCCTTTTGTTTTTTAGGAAGTGTCCTGAAAATCTTCAAGTTTAGCTCTAATTGTTGATTTCAAGTGACACAATTTTTACACACGGGTATAATCTCTTGGCACTTAGAATTTCTGCAAAAACCAGCTGCCGAACACTTGATTTTCTTCTATTGGCCAAGAAATTCCATTAATTTAATTTATAGTGAGCTTTCCATGATATGTGAAAATTGCCTACAAGTATGTGAGAATTATCAAAACAGGCTCATAACGCTCTTTTAAATTATACCTTAGCCCCCTCGTAAGGCAAGCTCAATTATTGGCCCTACAGTAAATTTCAGCTTAGGGGATCTCAAAGAATTCAGGGGAGCTCTTCGAGGATAGTGGGTAGTGATGACTGGTCTGGTTCTCCAGGGCCACAATGAACTGATTGTGGCTTTACAATTCATGAATTTATGGAGCTTAGGATGCCATGTAATCAGGTAATACCTAACTAGTATTTAAATAATGCTTACTATTTTATAAGCACTATTCTATACATAATCATATAATAACACTCAAACTATAACACAAAAATAAAATACGAAAGACCTAGGTGGTAGGTAAATGCTATAATGGTCCATCTCCATCTTCCAGATGAGCACCCTGAGACACAGAGAGGTTGATCGTTTCATCTCAGGTCACACAGGTGGTATGTGACAGAACCAGGAGGTGATCTTCATTGTCTGGCTTTGGACATTGTGCTAGAGACTCTTAAGATGCTACCACTTGGTCCCTTGGACTGCCTCTGATCCCATCTGCAGGAGAGGGAGGAAGTTTCCAGTGTTCTCATGGCTTCCCATCATGAACTTGGTGTCTATGCTTGTCCATCTGAGAACTTTCTCTAGTCGTATTTGAGGACTCATTTGACTCTCATGAGGCTACTCTTTAACTCCTCCAGAGGAGACTTTCCATGTGGGATGGGGATGGCTAATAACTACGCTGAGCCTCCTCTCTCAGACATTCTGCTCTCCAAAGTTTCTCAGAGAGTCCCAAAAGAGAGGACGCGCCTGTTGTTTTCAGAGGTAACTTATCAGTTCTCATTTCTCTCCACTTTCCTCTTTCGTCTGTACTTCCTGTGATGATCACCTCTCAGAAAAGTTTCTGACTTTACCTCAGAATTTATTTTTGAAGCAATGTAAGTGAGGACATATGTTGTGCTCTGAACACGATATACTGCCTCTCCATAATTCTTGCTTCCTTAGCCCATTTGGTCGCTGCTCAGAAAGGTTTGCTCTGCATATCTTAATTAAAACATTTATCTGGTAAGGTACAGTCTTAGCTGCTATAACGAGCATCCCAATACTAAGAGTTTCAAAAAAGAAAAGCACGACTCTCTCGCTATTCTAGAGATAAATAGCACTCCAGACAGAGGGTTACCTTCCTCCAGGTATCTTCCAGAACCAGACAGCCCATCTCTTTTGGGAACCTATCATCCCACAAAGCCCATGCTCATGGTGGTCCATATTTCAGCCAAGAAGGGGAAGAGAAAGAAAAATAGCTGTCATTCCGGTTGTCTCTTCACACTGTATTGACTTAAACGCAGTGAGGTGGAAAAGGCCAGCTGCAACGGAGGCTGACGAGTGTGGCTTCTGCTTGTGTCACCTTGTCACCTGATAGCATTCAGGAAGTGGATATTGAGTATAATTAAAAGTCTTGAACCAAGACTTTTTCTCATCTTTTAAAAATTTCTGTCATACTCATATACCACCATTTTGTGCTAGGTGTTTATCTGTTTCATGTCTGCTCTTCTTCTAGGATGTAAATGCTTTCTGATTAATGACTTTATTAGTTTGGCTCACCATTGTAAATCCAGGGCATTAGCCACTGAGAAAAGTTGAATGAAGATCGAAAGAACAAGCAGTCTGCTATTTTTCCTGAACATCTCAGCCTCCAATATCACACTAAGATACATGTGACCATAGCAATGTGAATTTTGGGCAAGTTGAGTAAATGCAGCCATTTTTGAATTTCAGAAGATGCTCTGTGTGGGAAGTTATTTTAGTATACATAATCTATGCTGCTAGAGGGAATTTATTTTTAAATAATTACATCTTTCCCCCAAAGGTACCCTAATGGTGTTTCTTCCTACATTTAGCTTCTGTGAAAGTCTTTGTTTATGAATGGATGTATAGGATTGGAATATTCTAATCTTTACTATTTTCCAGCATAGGCACATATTGACGAGCTCTACTCCTATGACTAACTACCCTTTACCTTCTGCCCGCGGAATGTGCACTGTTGCAGAAGTGCTTAAGAGGCTATATTTATTTTCTCAGGATGCTGTTAACAAAGTACCTTGCACTTCGTAGCTTCAAACCACTGAAAAGCCTTCCTTGAGCTCTGACACTGAACGTCCGAGACCTCCGCCACCTTAACCATGCTGGGGGTGCAGGGTACAATCTGCTCTTTCCCTGTGCGGCTGGCAGCAGCTGTCCTGGGCTTGTGGCCACATCACTCTGATCTCTGAGTCCTTTTTCACATCACATACATCTCTGTGTCTGTGTTCTCTTCCATGTGTGACAAACAACCCTGTCTGTCACTCTATTGGATTTAAGGTGCACCAAGATAATTTATCTGTTAACCTGAATAACCTCTGAAAAACCCTTTTTCCCTCCAAATAAAGTATTATTCCTTGTTTCCAGAACTAAGTTGAAGGAGACCATTTGAATGACAAATAATCCCACCCAAATAAAAAGAAAAATTTTGAATTTTGGCTGGGAAAATCAGTAATGTGAGATTAATCTGTATTCTCTGACTTTGTATGAATGGAATTATGAAGAATGTACACATTGCTTTTGGAATGCTACCTTTTACCATAATAATTTTGCAGTGTACCTGTTACATTATCTTTACCAGTAGTTCCTTATTTCTATGCCTGAACAGTACTCCATCACATGACGATATCAAAATTTGTTTCCTGATCCTCCACCTAGTGAATGTTTGAGTTATTTTCAGTTTTAGGATGTTATAAATAAAGTTGCTTTGAATGTTTGTGTACAAGTTCTTTGTGTACAAGGACATATCCTTTTATTTTTCCTGGGTAAGTGCATAGGAGTAAAGTTATTGGGTCCTGTTTTTGAAAAATCCACCAAACTCATTTTCAATGTAACAGCCCCATATCATGTTGCCACCAGAAGTGTGTAAGAGGGGCTGGAGTGGTGGCTCAGTGGTTGAAGCACTTGCTGGCATGCACGAGGACGCAGGTTCGAACCCCAGCACCACATACAAAACAAAGTGTTGGAGAAACAAAAACCACATGAAAAACTAAATAAAATAGATTCTCTTTATCTCTCTCGCTCTCTCTCACTGTTCCTCTCTCTTTAAAAAAAAAGTGTGTAAGAGTTCTCAGTGGTGCACATCGTCAATGCGCTCGGTCTGATGTGTGAGCCCTTCTTCTGGTGTGCAGGGAGTGGGCTCATCATGGTTTAATTTTTATTTAGTTAAGGCAATCACATTGACCATCTACTTATTCGTCTATTTTGTTTGGTGAAATGCATGTTCAAAAAGGTGGTTTCTCCTTCTCTCTCTTTTCTTTTGCCAATTGTTTTTTTTTTTAATTTAGCTGTAAGAGGTGCTTTCAATATTCTAGATGTAAATTCTCTCCAAAAATTTGAAGAACATTTTTATGAAGTCCAACTTTTTTAAGTGTTTTGAATAAGTACTGTACTTTCTACACAAAAAAAGTTCAACTAAACCTCAATTCCCTAGTAGGTTACCTTGTTTTTGTGCAGAAGTTTGGTAGACTTTGCCTGTACATATGGGTCTCTGAACATTTTGCATTAATTTGTAAAAATAGAGCATGAGCTGTGTGTGGTGGCACAGCCTGTTGTCCCAGCTACTTGGGAGGATGGCAGGTTCAAGGCTAGCCTCTGCAATTTGGGCCCTAAGCAACTTAGCAAGATCCTTTCTCGAAACAAAAAAATAGAAAGGGTTGGGGATGAGGCTCGGTGGTTCAGCAATCCTGGGTTTAATCCCCAGGAACTCCATTTAAAAAATGCTTTGAAGTAGAGGTGGAGGCCCTTTTATTCTTTTAATAAAAATGATCTCTGCATTATTTATTGAAAACATGAAATAATCTTGTTGAAAAACCAATCGACCCTGTGTGTGTGTGTGTGTGTGTGTGTGTGTGTGTGTCTATTTTTGAACTCTGTTCCAATATTGTTGGGTCTTCAAGCAAATAGCACGTCTTTCCTTGCTTTGGCCAGTGGATATCCACAGGACTGCTTCTGTGCTCTTTGGACACATTGCCATCTTTCCTTGAATGCTTCCTTGTTTGTGGGCACAAAATCAGTCCAGGTCGGCCTTGCGTTTCTGCTGCCTTGGAGCTAATGTTAGCCTTTTCTTCAGGGAATCCACTACCTGTTAGTGGACAATGGTGCTTCGAAGCCAAGACCCAAGTCGCAGATATGCCCAAGTCAGTAGTGTGTCACTGCATCCAGACCTCTATGGGCTGTGTGTGTGTGTGT
>PVKS010013012.1:0-52063 GCA_004027875.1 Aplodontia rufa | reverse complement strand
CTTCATTTTGCCCTGCCCAGATGGGCATTAGGGGATGGGGTAGAGCAGAGACAGTATTGGTTAAAGTGTTGTAAAGAAGAGTAGCAAGCAGGTGTGGACTAAAGCAGAGCCATTAGTGCCTGGTCCAGGGGCTGTTTCAGGATTGCAGAGCCAGCCTTCACACAGTCAGAGCAGACAATTCCAGGAACCCACAGTTTATGTACATGAAAGGCTAACCTGTGCAATGGCAATGTTTTCCCTGAATAATGGAGAAGTGTTAGATGCATCAGGTTCTCCCGTAATGAAGAAAAACTTGAAGATCAATATTCTTCTTGTCATGTTTATCAATACAAGCAAAGAGGTGACACTTTTAAAGTATATTTTGCCCAAGCTAGCAGAGTTAAATAATATAGACAGTGTTAATAAAAAGAATGAAATATGTAAGTTGTGCAAAGTGTTAATTGACTGTCAGAATTTGCAAAAATAATCCTTACCTTACTAATAACAGTACTTTTTTCATGTATTCAACCATGTGGTAAGGGTATTGAGTCACTAGAGATTCCATTGAATAAAACAGACTTTGAGAGTTTCTATTATTGTCCCCATTATAAAAAATGAAAATACAGACAGCTCATGAACAGCAAGAGCCACTGTTGGAACCCAGGACAGCCCATACTCAGTCCTCAGCTCTGACATGCTCTCTGGGGTCATTTCTGATTAATAACCAGAGCTGATTTCTGTACTGATCAGTATTTTCTACATCAGTAATGGTAACTACTCTCCCCAGCTCCCATTCCTCACCCTCAGTTATGGCAAACATATTATATTATTTCAAAAAAGTCTCCATTTTAGAGATAAATGTTATATACTGCTTTTGTATTCTTAGGAATGTGCCTTTATGAGCTTGAAAATTTTTGTAAAATAGGATGCACTCTTGAGTTTTCTGTTCATACTATTCATGGAAACAACGTATTCCATCCATTCATTGAATGATCCAAAAGACTTCACATTCCTAAGGATGTGGATGTGTTAGGGCTAGAGCATGAGCTCAATCAATAACTAAACCAAGAGCTAAGGTTCAGAGCTCACATCTGAAAGGGCTCACCAGGGGGATTACAAATGTAGAATTGGCAGCCATTCTGTAAATATTTTTTTCTTTTGATTTTCATGGAAAACTAAGATTTATTTCAACAATGCAAAATAATACATTCTAAAATAATACACTTGACTATCATGTGTGGGTATGTTTTTTTTTTTATTCGTTAAACATGGTCTTACAATTAGGAGGGATTCATCATCAAATAATCAAAAACAAATGTATAATGACAGAACAAGCCAAGGCTGATGCCATTCCATGGTTTCCCTCCTTGGGTTCCCCATGATTCAACGTTTCCCACTACTTAAACCCCAAGTTAATTGGCCTTCTCATGGAACCCAGAGGTTCCCCTCTGATTAGATTCCCCATATACCTCCCTCCGTTCTCCTTGATATCCTTCTTATTCCCTTCCCCCCTCTTTGCCCCCCTCCCAATGTACCCCAGCATCCTAGGCAAGGTTCCCACTTTTCCTATAAAAATTCATATATGTTGAGGTAATTGTTAGGTTAGCCATTTATCATACTGCTTCCACTTGTAAATTAGCTTCCACAGATGAGAGAAAACATTCGGCCCTTGGGTCTCTGAATTTGGGATATTTCACTTTGCATAATTTTTTCCATCTCCATCCATTTGGCTGCAAATGCCATAATATTGTTTTCTCTAATAGCCAAGTTGAATTGCATTGTATATATGTACCAGAGTTTTTGAATCCACTCATCAAGTGAGGAGCATCTGGGTTGGTTCCATAATTTAGCTATAGTAAACTGAGCTGCTATAAACATTGATGAAGCTGTATCTCTATAATATGCCAATTCTAGCTCTTTTGGGAAGATACCCAGGCATGGGATAGCTGGGTCATAAGGTGGTTCCAGCCCAAATTTTTTGAGAAGTCTCCACAGTGCTTTCCAGAGAGGCTGTACCAGTTGGCAGTCCTACAAGCAATGTTACAGTGTTCCTCTTTTCCCACAGCCCCTCTGGCATCTGTCATTGTTCATAGTCTTCATTTTTGCCACTCTGACAGGAGTGAGGTGTAATCTCAGTGAAATTTTGATTTGCATTTCTCTGATTGCTAGTGATGTAGAGCGTTTTCTCATACATTTATGGGCTTTTTGGACTTCCTCTAATGAGAAATTTCTTTTTAGTTTCATAGCCCATTTATTGATTGGACTATTTGTGATTTTGGTGTTTAGTTTTTTCAGTTCTTTGTATATTCTGAATCTTAGCCCTGTGTCGAGGTGTAGCAGGCTAAGTTTTTCTACCATTCTATAGATTCTATCTTGACACTCTTAACTAAATCTTTAGCTGTGCAAAAGATTTTAATTTAATTGCCTCTCATTCATTTATTCTTGACTTTACTGTTTGTGCCATGGGAGTCTTGTTAAGGAAGGTGGAGTCAACCCCTATGTCATGTAGTGTTGATCCTACTCCTTTTTTAAGCAATTGTAAAGTTGCTGGTTTAATATCCAGATCTTTGAACCATTTTGATTTAATTTTTGTCAAGGAGAGAGCTAAGGATCCAATTTCAGTTGTTTACATATGACTGTCAAATTTGTCCAACACCATTTGTTGAACAGGCTATAATTCTTCCACCCTATGCTTTTGCCCTCTTTATCAAATATCAGATAGTTAAAGGTATGAGGGTTCATTGCAGAATCCTCTATTCTATTCCATTGGTCTTCAATTCTGTTTTGATACAAATACCATGCTGTTTTTGTTACTATAGCCCTATAGTATACTTTCAGGTCAGGAACTGTGATACCTCCTCATTCCTCTTTCTTGCTGAGTAATGTTTTGGCTCTTCTGGGTCTTCTGTTATTCTATGTGAATTTGAGAATTGCTTTTTCTATATCTGTGAAGAATGTCATTGGTATCTTGGTGGGAATTGCATGAAATCTGCATAGGGCTTTTGGGTAGAATGGCCATTTTGATTACATTGTTTCTGCCTAACCAAGAACAAGGAATGTTTTTCCACCTACTCAGATCTTCTGCGATTTCTTTTTTTAATGTTTGATATTTTTCATTGATAAGGTCCTTAATATCCTCTGTAAGATTGATGCCCAAGTATTTTTTTTAGGAGATTTTGAATGGGACAGAGTTCCTGATTTCTTCTTCAGTGGCCTTGTTGCTGGAGTATAGGAAAGCTAATGATTTATTGGTGTTAATCTTATAAAGAGCCACTTTCCTGAAATCATTTATAAGCTCTAGAAGTCTTCTGGTTGAGCTTATTGGGTCTTCTAGGTATAGGATCATGTCATCAGCAAATAGAGTCAACGTGACTTCCTCTTTTCCTATTCAAAATCCTTTTATTTCCTTCTCTGATAGGTCTGGCAAGGGTTTCCAGAACTATATTGAATAAGAGTGGACAACCTGGTCTTGTTTCTTGAATTCAGTGGAAATGCTTTCAGTTTTTCTCCATTGAGCATACTGGTTTGTTGCCTACTGGTTTGTTGTTTACATAATTAAAGTATCTTCCCTTGATCCCTATCTCCTCCAGAGTTTTGAGCTTCAAAGTGTGTTGAATTTTATCAAAGGCTTTTCCTGCATCAATTGAGATGATTATTTGATTTTTATTTTTAATTCTGTTCAAGTGTTGAATTACATTTATTGATTTGCATATGTTGAACCAGCCCCATTTTCCTGAAATGAAGCCTAGTTGATCAAGATGTATGATCTTTTTAATGTACTTTTGAATTGGATTAGCTAGAATTTTATTGAGGTCTTTTGTGTCTATGTTCATCAAGGAAATTGGTCTGCAGTTTAGTTTTCTTTTCTGGATGTGTCTTTGTTGGGTTTTGGTGTCACTGCTATATTTACTTCAAGAAAGGTGTTTGGGAGTGCTCCAATCCTTTCAATTTCATGGAAAAGCTTGTAGAGGATTGGTGTTAATTCTTCTGTAAAGTTTGGTAGAATTCTGCCGTGGATCCATCAGGTCTTGGGCTTTTCTTTTTTGGAAGGCCTTTGATTGCTACCTTGATTTCCCTACCTGAGATAGGTTAGTTTAGATTTTCAGTGTCCTCTGGTGTTAATATAGGAATGTCTTATGTGGCCATTTTAAATATCTGTCCACATCTTCCAAATTAACAAACTTAACAGAGTATAATTTTTCAAAATAAGTTCTGATAATCTTCTGGATTTTGTTTGAGTCTGTGGTGATTATCTCCACTTTTGTCTTTGATTTTGTTGATTTGTTTCACTTCATTCATCCTTTTGGTGAGGTTGGCAAGGGGTCTGTTGATGTCTTTTATTTTTTCAAATAAGCAACTCTTTGTATTGTTCGTAATTTGTATTGTTTTTCTTTTCTCAATTTCATTGTTCAGCTCTGATTTTTGTTATTTCCTGTCTTCTACTAGATTTGGGATTCAATTGTTCCTCTTTCTGCAAGAATTTGAGTTGGAGCATAAGCCTATTTATTTGGGCTCTTTCTTGATTTTTGATGAATGCACTCAGTGCTATAAATTTACCTCCTAAGAATGCTTCATACTATCCCAGATATTTTGATATGTTGCTTCATCATTCTCATTCATTTCCAAGAATTTCTTGATTTCTAATCTCATTTAGTCTTTTATCCATTCTTCGTTTAAGAGGGTATTATTCAATTTCCAAGTATTTGAGTAGTTTCTGTTGTTTTTCTTGTTGTTGATTGCTAAGATCATGGCGTTGTGATCTGACAGGATACATGGGACAATGTCAACTTTTTTGTATTTATTAAGGTTACTTTAGGGAACTAGGATGTAGTCTATTTTTGAGAAGGATCTGTGAGCTGCTGAGAAGAAGGTAAATTCAGCCAATTTTGGATGGAATATTCTGTAGATGTCTGTTAAGCCCAATTGATTAATAGAGTTATTCAGATTGGAGGTATCATTGTTGATTTTTTGTTTTAATGTTCTGTGTAATGTTGATAATGGTGGACTGAAGTTCCATGGTATTATTGTGTTGAGATCAATGAGGGGTTTAATGTCCTGAATATTTTTTCCATATATTTGGGGAGGTTGTAATTAGGGGCATAAATGTTAATTATAATTTTTGTCTTCTTGATGAATTATCCGTTTTCGTATGATGTAGTGTCTGTCTTTGCCCTTTCTGACTAGTTTTTGATCGAAATAAACTTTATCAGATGTTAGAATCTGAACACCAGCTTGCTTTTTTGGGCCACAGGTCTAGTAGACATTTTGCCAACCTTTCACCTTCAGTCTGTATCTATTTTTGATTGTGAAGTATGTCTCCTGTAGACAACATATTATCAGATTTTGTTTTTTGATCCAGTAAGCCAGTCTGTGTCTTTTAATTGGGACATTGAGTTCATTCACATTCAGAGTTAGAATAGATATGAGAATCTGAGTCTCAGACACCGTGAATATTGCTGCGTTTTGTGCTGTCTTGGACATCTTGGTGTGTGCTGTCATTATAGACAATATCTTGTTTAATGGTTTAAGGAATTATTAGCATGCTCTTCTGAATGAAGAATGTCCTTGAGAATATTCTGTAATGCAGGGTTTGTGTTCATGTCTCTTGCTAGCTTGAATTTTTCATTGAAGTATTTAATTTCTCCATCATATTTAAAGATGAGTTTTGCAGGGTATATTATTTTTAGCTGAAAATTGTTTTCTTTCAAGGTTTGAAAATATTGTTCCTAGCTCTTCTGGCCTTCATTGTCTGATCTGAAATATCCATAGTGATTCTGATTGGTCTGCCTCTGAAGTGACATGGGGCTTCTCCCTAGCTGCTTTTAGAATTCTTTCTTTAGTTTCTCTGTTGATCATTTTATATATGATATGTCTTATTGAATTTCTCATTTGGTTAGGTTTGTCTGGTGTCCTATAGGTGTCTTAGATTTGATGTTCTGGATCAATTTTGATATGGGGAAAATTCTCCTTGGAAATTTCATTTAGTAGGTTCTTAATGCCCTAATAATGTTTATTATTCAATGTTTTCTTCAATCCTAATTATTCTCAAGTTATTTCTTCTCATCTCATCAAATACTTCTTGGAAGTTCTATTCCTGTACAATAAGTTTCTTTTCTTCTCTGTCCTCCTTGAACTTGACATTGATCAGCCTATCTTCAATATCTGAGATATGTTCTTTGAGAGATGAGGTTCTATCTTCTGTTGAGTTTACTCTTGGGTTAGTATCTTCCAGTTAACATTTAATTTGGTTGACAGCATTTTTCAATTCTGAGAGCTCTGCTACATCACATTTCAGGGTGTCTATCTTTATAAATATGGCCTTTCATCTCCTGGAGTTGTTCCTTTTTCTCTTTATATAAGTGGCCTTTCATCTCTTAAAATTAGTCTCTTATCTCTTTCCTTAATTATTCTTTCAACTCTTTGATTGAATTACTAATCATAATGTTGATACCATTTTTCTCAGTTTTCACCTAAGACCCCGACCATGGACTCTTTGGATGTGGAGCTGTGAGGTTGAGGTGGGGAATTATTTCCCTTTTTCCTCATTTTCAGATACAGGGTGTATGGCCTGAAGTCAGACAGTGAATATTACTCTTGGGGGGGCATGTTATTGGATCTCCTTATGTCTTTGCTTAGTTGGGATGGGGTGCTATTTGGATAGAACATATCAATGGCTGCCAGCCCAATCAGTGAAGTATTGTGAGCCTTTAGGTGCATACACCAAACAGTCTCAACTGAAACATTTTTAATGGTGCTTAGTACCTATAGGAGCAGTTTTCTTCCATGGGATCTCTCACAATGTACTAAGATAGCAAACAAATATCCGTTTTTGAGAATGACCTTCTCTTCAGTTAGCAGGGCCTCTGTAGGTGGGGAGAAGTAATGTCTAGAGAGCCAAGGGAATGAGGTAGGAAGGTAGTGTGAAACTCATGACTTAGGTTAAAGCATGGTGTAGTCTCTTCAATTAAGTATAAGCAAAATATAGAAATGGGATGCAAGTGGGGGTAAAGTCTCTGAGTGAGGATCAGAGAGAACAGAATACAGTTTAGGAATTGACAGAGTACAGGGAAGAAGAGGTTAGTATGGAGCGTGGTTCTCTTTGACCCAAGGAGATTGAAGGCTAGTTTGCTATCATGAAGAGTTTCCCTGGTTAGACCCCAATACTATGGAGACAGCAGTCGTACATAAGAAGACACAGTGAAGTGAAAGACAATCACCTAGATATGCAAATGAACAAAAAATATATACATCCAAGAACACTAATTTCAATAATAACAATAGAGATAAAAAAATTAAAAAAATTAAAAATAAAACAACAACAACAACAAAAAGGGAGTAGGGAAGGTTCTGAGTTTTTGCCACCTAGGTCAATATACACTGTGGTGGAGTGTGTTCATAGCTGACTCTAATTGTAGTCTCATTCCAGTTGAGCTTGTTGGAGGAAATGAAATTTGGTAACCTCAGGTGGCATTGGGGTTCCCAGAAGGTCTCCCAATACTTTTATCCTGTAGAGGGATAGTAAACAGTGCCCTTTCCTGATTCCTGTGAGATTAGAGTTCAGTGCCACCTGAGATGCACTCTTGGGCACATTGTTTTCTGCCTGACCAAACTCCTGACCCTCTTAAGCTGGGAACCCAGGAGCTGTTGGGAGTCTTGTGGTTCCTGGTGTAGCTGTATGGGACTCTGACTGTTCCAAGGAGAGTGGTCGGCTTGAAGTTAGCTTCCCTGGGATGGGTGTTACCCCACTCTCGGATATCTTGTGATCTTCAGTGGCCCCAAGAGATGCTGTGTGGGGTTGTTACAGTCCCAGCAAGGGAAGACAGGCATGAAGGAGACACCAGCCCAACTAGACCAGTGTTTATATAGGTTTCAAATGCAACCACTAGGGAGTGTGGAAACCCACCCACCTGGGGAATTTAGGACCTACGGCTATGCACAGAAATCAGGGACTGAAAGTGAAGGATAGCACTGAGTCCATGATGTTCCTTTTGTTTGAAGGTCCCCGAGGCTGACGCTAGTCCCCGCCTTGTTTGAGAGTTTCAGTTAGTGTCTGAAGTAGCTACAGCCAGAGACCACCCTGGGCAAATATGCCCTATTGAGCAGAGTTCTGATCACAGACTCTTCCCATTTGGGCTTGTAAGAGAGTAGGCAGGGAGCCTCCAAATGCAAAACCCAAAAGCAGGAGAGAGGGTTCCCAGTCCCTCACAGCCCCCTGGGCAGACAGCCAGGACACAGAGCAATGGAGGCCATTTCTCTGCTCCTCCAGACTGAGGTCCCTAATCTGCAGCATATAGGATGGGTCTGGTTTCATTTTGACAATGAGATGTCCTGCCTCTCCCTCAGGGAAGTCTCAAAATGGCAGTGCCACATGGCTTATTCACATGAACAGATGTAAGGTCTCTAGTTCATGCGAGTTACATCACTCCAGGGCTGCTGACATTGCCACCACAGACTGCAAGCACAGAATTCTGTTTGGGCATTCACAGCTATGCTGCTTCCTCCCCTCTAGGATAAATCTCTGCCCCTTGGCTGTGAAGCCAGTGGCAGTGGGGCAGTGTAACTGACAGTCTGCTTAAGCTCACTATTAATAAGGCTCTTTCCTTTGATGGTAATGAATTAGGGGAGAGAGTACCCCCCACCAGAATGGCACTATTCCTACCATTCATGGCCACATCCAGTTTCTACAGTGTGAACTTTTGCTCAAGAGTGCTGAGTGACCACTGCTGCTGACATGGGCTCCATGTTCTCTCCCTTGAATTTTTATTTTTACATACTTTGGTTAATCTCCAGAGAAAAATACCTACTTTACTATATACTATATATTCATTCTGATTGTAGATATTTCCTTTTCCTCAGTACAGACATAATTATCCATATGCTTAATGACATTAATACAATTAATTATAAAATACAGTACTTCTGTGCTTAATTCTCAAAGCCCACATGACATTCAGGAGCTCTGAGGATCAAGCATAAGCAACACCTAACACAGAAGAAAATGACAGACCATAGGTACACAAAGGCCACTTCCTAAGACATTACATTGAGATCTAATAATCCTTGAAAGCCCTCCACCTCCAGTCAGCAATTTACCATAGATTTGGAGCACTGATATTGTATACATTTGTCTACCTTAATGAATTCCATTTCAATCCTTCTCATGTGATTCACAAATATAACCCAGTTGTTGATTTTTCCATTTATGTGGACCAAACTCAGTGTCTTGTACTTGTCAGGCAAGTACTGTACCAGGAAGCCATGTCCACAGACCTAGAAAATCCACTGGAAAAAAATAATACTGAGGAACAATGCTTTGTCTTATAGGAGTGGGGGTAAGCTTTTAAATACCACAAACCATTACAATATCTAAGATTTACTTATACCTCCACGGACTAATTTTTAAAATCTTGCAATTGATAACATATTGAATGAGAAAGCACAACTGAGAAATCATCATCAATATTATTTAATATTTTCCAGTTTAAGTTTCAGTTTTCCAAACCAACCTCAGAGATCCAATCCTAGTGGATTCTTACCAAACAAAAGTTAGTCATCTTTCCCCTAATGTCCAAAATGGGATCTAAAGGTAATAAAGTACATGGGTTAGGCAATTATGCTACATAGCATGCACTAGATAGGATACTTATCTTTCTCATTTCCTTTTTAAGAAAGGAAAACTGGTCATGTTTTGTATCACAATGACTGGGGACAAAAAGAACACAAATATATGTCCAAATGTTATGAAAATTTAAAGAAAGTAAAATCCCACTGGAAACAAGGTCAAGATGAGTTAAGATTGAGCCTCTGAAGTTTGGGAAATTGGAACTTAAACAAGAAAAGATTAAATAATAGCTACATTCAGCTGAGCTAAGATGGAGATTAACTGATAGAGTAGAGAAGGGCAAGATGGTTAAAGGATGCAGATGAAGGTAGCAAGCAGGCGTGGGTTCAAAAGAAGGTCATTACTCCCTGGTCGAGGGTTTGTCTTCAGCTTTGCTAAATGCAGACTTTCACACAGATCCAAGACAGACAAACTGATTCACAAGTTTATACGCAAGAAATGCAAATTTGTGAGACACAGTATTCTCTCTAGATAATAGACAAGTGTTAATTGTACCAAACTCTCCCATATAAATAAAAAGAGAGAAAGATAAATATTCTTGTCCTAACTCTGACAATAAGCAAATATTTGACACTTTCAAAGTCCAATTCTCCCAAGTTAATAGAGTTGTATAATACATATGTATATATGATGTTAGTGAAAAGAATGAAATATCCAAGTTGTGTGAAGTGCTTATTGTTAGTCAGAAACTCTTCCTAGAATTTACAAAAGTGATCCTTATCTTCCCAATAGATATGCTGTAGTTTTTCCATACATATTGAGCACGTATCAGATATTCAGTCCATGGAGTCACTGGAGACACTACTGACCAAAGCAGACAGTGATAGGTTCTACTATTGTCCCCATTTACAAAAGAAAAATGAAAGTATAGGTGGCTCATGAATAATGGAGCTGCTATTGGAACCCAGTACAATCCACTCTGGGGCTTCAGATCTTAGGTGCTCTCCGGGGACATTTCTGGCCTTAAGAACCAGAACTTTCTTCTAGACTGATTACTATTTTCCTGTAAAGCCCTGCCTCAGCAATGGCAGTCTTTCTCTTTAACTCCCATTGCTCTCCTTCACTTATGCCAGACACATTACATTATCTCAACATTGGCCACATTTTACTTAAAAATGTTATTTCCTGGGTTTTGTCTTCTTCATAATGTATTTTCATAATCTGGAATGTATTTGTAAAACAGTTTGTGAAACCAAGTTATATATTTATGAATAACTCTTTGAACTCTTACACGTCTCTATCCATGCATTCAAATATCTGTAAGGCTTTAAATTCTTGTTTATCAGAAGCCTAAGGCTATGGGTCATGATCAGGCTAGAGAAATGAGTTCAATCACAATTGAACCAATGAGCTAAGGCCCAGAGTGCACAGTTGGAAGAGCTCACTAACATGATTAAAGGTGTAGAAATTAAAGCCATTCTGCCACTGCTGCTTCTCTTGACGAGTGGCTACTACTCTGTCTTGTTTCTGCCGCCTGCATGGGAAGGTCTCCTCTCACCAGTGTCATCTACTAGAGTCATCTATCTCTCTCTCTCTCCGTACGCCCGGTATATATCTGTTACAACAACCAATAGGGATACAGTACAAACACATTCAACAAATGAGTGGCTAAATAGCTTAGTCATGCAGTCAGGCAGTATGCTAATTATAAGCCAGCTGGGCCTCTTAGAGTTGTTTACCACCAATTCTTTTCTCTGGCATCATGTTGGGCTTAGTCTCCAACAGTCTCTTCACACAAACATAAATGGTGAATGAAATGATGATTTCTTTTATCCCTTTTATTTCTATGGAATAGTAAACTTCATTTCATTTTGATTTCCAAATGTAGCATGTAATAATTAGAATACTACTTCAGGTTGAAAAACCAATGGATTTCCATTCCTTGGTACAATGTTTTTTTTTTTTAAATGAAAATTCTCATTATTTACATATATGGCTATAGGTTCTCTTCTAACTACCAGGGATAGAGCCTTCAATGATTTGACCTATTCTGTCTTCAGAATACCTCTGCAAGAATTTGGGAGATATTTTTTATCAGAGACATCTTCTTACTCAGTCTTATTTCCTAGACAGTTGTTCTAATTCATATCAAGAGTTTAGTCAATATTTATAAAAATAATAACTATTTAATAGTGGTAAAAATAATATCAATACTTACAACATATGATTTGAGAGGACATTCAATCTAAAGATATTTTTAAAATTCTTTATTGGTCTTCAAAAAAAGCTATAATTCAAGATTATGTGGTGTATTTTATAAAAGAACAGCCATTTCATTTTAGGAACTTTTTTCTAGCTTGTATGTTAATATTTTGTATATTATCATGAGGAATGAGGATCTGCTTACGATTGGAAGACTTGCTGTCCCTTTTGTTAAAATAATGCCTGAAAGCTACTAGATCATACTTTCTACTCTTCACAGGTAAGAAGGACACACCCAGAAATTTATAATATGTTCCAGGAGCTTCTCTTTATACTCTTGGTCATTTAAAAAATTTAACCTATCACTTATGATTTTCAGAACCAACTTAAATGGTTCTTTCAAAGAATCAGTAATGCTAGGAAGTTTTCTTTTTTAAGAAAGAGGGGGAATTTTTTATTTATTTTTTCACCTGGTTTTTGTTTATCTTCCACTTAATTGTGGTGCTGGGGATTGATCCATGTTCCTCACGCATCCTAGGCAAGCACTCTACCATTGAGCCACCTCCCAATAATGCTAGGAAGTTTAAAGAATGAATCTTTCCTGATGACATTCAACTTTGTGGAATTAGACTTTGCAACAGATTTTTTTAAAAATAAAGTTTGTGCTGCAAAAAATTGGTTGTTTTTCCTCTTAAAAATAGCATTAGTACACACTGTGTAAAATGAAGATTGGTCCTTTATGGAACTTGCCTTTTCTTTCCACAAGTCATCTAGCTAGAATGACTTCCCCACCTTCTTTGCACCTACAAGTCACATGGAAATAAATCCATGCCATGTACATATTGATGGAAATGATCTTTTCCTGTGTAGCCTCAGCCTTTGAAATCATCCCCACGTGATTAACATCACTTTTCTCTCTTTGAAACTCAGTAGAATATGTGACAGTACCTCAAGCACACTTGGAGTTATATGTTGAAGATGGGCAAAGTCACCAAAAAGATGGTACTCAGGTCCTTGAATTACTGTTGGGAGAGGACCAACCAATGGGCAATGTGTCAGGATTTCTATATGGAACTTTAATATGGAAAAATTATAAACTGTATTAATGATGTAGTTACTGATAAGTTTTGTTCATCTATTATAAAGGTAGCATCAACTTAAAGGTCAAATGTCATTCAAAAATACCATCTTGATGAATTTTTCCTATTAAAAACTAAAGTTCAAAGTTTGGAAACTGCAAGCACCTCTCAAGAATTTCAACAGAAAAACACAAGTTATAAATCATATCATTATTTATTTAAGAAAATAAGTCATGTTATTCTCTCTAAAGGGTTTTGGTCAATTTAAAATGTATGAGGTACAACATATTTTAAAAATATTCTCATGATGTCGGTTTTAGATATTTTTCAGCTGGTGCAAAACTTGGAGTTGAGACTGTGTTTTGGGGTTCAGGAAAAATAACATAATTGGTTAGAGAAATAACCAATTAAAGAGACTACATGAGTAAAACTACCTTTCTTCATTACTTGTTGACTTTTCTTTGGAAATTGCTAATAAGGGAAAAGATCACTTCAGTTTCCCTTACGACAACATTCCAGGCACAGGACCTGAACTACTTTTCCTCCAGATAGCAGGTGATTCTCTGGAAATACTTTCAAAGAGCAAATACACCATGGGGACACAACATGAATTCCATGTGTGTCAGCTTTAGTTGATTAAGATTGTGATGAAGCTCAGAGAGTAGTTGATTGAGGAGGTCCTTATTTCCAGCAACATAGTTGTCCACCATGCTGAAGAGATTGTCTGCTGGAGCATTCAATGGTAGAGCAGATGGCTCCTGTCTCTTCCGTTTGGGTGATCTTTCCTGTTTTTCCAAAGGAAAATTGAAGTTGACTTTGTTGTTAAGGCATTTCTGAGAGGAGATGATTTTCAGCTGTCCTAATAGCAGAAATATTTCCTTATTTTCCAAGTCAACGGTTCCAAGGTACAACCAGGCCAAGGAGGCAAGCAGTGTAGGAGCAGAGCCTCACCATTCCTGCTATTAGCTAGCTCATAGATCTGGACCATTGCGATTTCCAGTGATTCACTCTGTGGCTTCCAGGGGTGTGCATGGGCACTGCTACATTGTGATTCTATGCTAGAGATTTTTTCTTTTTTTGAGGAGTTGTGTTGTTGTGTAATCATAAATGAATATGTAGTAACAATACCCCTAATCCTAATCCAGAATCACCCCCACACTCCAGTCTCTTTACTCTTCTATATGTCCCCCATAACAGACATAAATGTGCATAAGTATTATTTGGCTTTTTGGTGGAGAAAAGAGTAAGCTCATTGTTGATTTCCGCCCCCCCCCATTCCTCATCATCATCCCTCCCTTTCCCCTCCCTCTCACCTCTTCCCTCCCCCACAGTCTATGGTTCCCCTAGATTATATGTTGCTTCAACATTGGTGAATCCAGTACATGAGCTTGACCTTTCACCCAAGCCTGGGTTTTGCTCCAGCTGACACCAAAGAGGGAAAAAACCTCAGGCTTTTCAGAAGCCTTCAGGCTCTGCAGTTGAGAAGAACACTGACTTGTCCTCTCAACATTGTGTCCCTTAAATAGTGAAACAAAACCTTCCTGTAATTGCTGAGGTGAAAGTGAGGGAAGGCATTGTTTCATTGATCCTACTATTAATAAAAGCAGCCAGTGTTTGTGAGACAGCTTGCTGGTGTTGGTTCCCGGAAAGAACCTCCAGGGTGCTGTACAGTTCCCTCCCTATGAGTCACTCATTGCTCAGCAGTGGGAACCAGGGCTCTGCTCCTTCCATTCTGGCAGACAATCCCTGTGCTAGAGTTTTTATTCATTGGTGACAAAGTGCAGGAACCTGAGAGTGGGGCTGTGGTCGAAGATTCTCTTGGCTTGATTTCCTCAAACTCTTACTATACGATTATATTTGTTATAGAAATACATAAAATGTTACCATTTACTGTGTTCAGCTTTTCAGTCAGTAATTTGCACTTTATTTTATTTAGCTTTTGTGATTTCCTATATGATTAAGTCATCTCAATTTTTTAAAACAGGAGACAAAAATGTAACGTCAATTTGACTTCCCAAAAGCCTCAGATTTAGTCAGAAAATGGAACTTATTATTGCTTCCCATTTCCCATCTTTTGTTTTTTCATATTTTTTCAATTTGAATATATTCAAATTGTACTAATTGTGCAAATCAGTTGGATTCATTGTGATCTTTACATACATGTGTGCACTATGCATTGGTCATCTTTCCAGTCTTCTTCTATGATTACACTCTCCCATATCCCTATCCTGTTTCCTAGTAATCCCTCTTCTACTTTCAGGTTGACTTTAAATTTTTTTTATTGTAGATGGATAATACCTTTATTTTATTTCTTTATTTTTATTTGGTGCTGAGGATTGAACTCAGTGCCTCATACATGCTAGGCAAGTGCTCTAGCACTGAGTCATGGCCCCAGCCCCTCAGGTTGACTTTTTATCTATTTTTTCTTAATTTCCATATGTGAGACAGAACATGTGATGCTTGTCTTTCTGTGCCTGGATTATTTTGCTTTACATGATGTTCTTCACTTCAACCTATTTTGCTGCAAATTACAGGATTTCACTCTTTTATGTATATATGCCACTCTTTATTTGTGTGTGAACAAGCACCTAGGCTGATTTCATCTTAGTTATTTGTGATTGGTGCCTACTAAACATTGGCACGAAAGTATCTCTTTTGTATGTCAACTTTATTTCCTTTATATATATATATATATAAATAAAGATATATATATGCACACATTTATATATATATATATATATATATATATATATATATACACACACACACATTTAGTAGGAGGGCTGGATCATATGGTATTTCAGTTTTTTAGGTTTTTGAGGAAACTGTAATATTTTCCATAGTGGCTTTACTTATTTACATTCTTATCAGTAGTATATAAGGACACCTTTTCAACTATATCACTCCCTGTATGTGCTATTTTTTGGTGTTTTGTTTTTGGGTTTTTTGTTTGTTTGTTTGTTTTGATATAATAGTCATTCTAACTGGAGTACGATAGTATCTCATTATAGTTTTGAATTGAATTTCCTTGATGGCTATTGGTATTGAGCATTTTGCTTACATCTATTATATCATTTCCTTCTCTTGCCTAATTTCTCTGGCTAGAATTTCTGGCACTCTGTTAAACAGGAGTCGTGAGAGTACACATCTTTGTCTCATTCCAGATTTAAAGGAAATGCTTTCAGTTTTCCTTATTTATTGTGAGGTTGGCTTTGGGTTTTTCCTATATAGTATTTATGATGTTGAGATTGGTTCTTTCTATCCCTAATTTCTTCAATATTTTAGTCATGAATGGATGCCAGATGTTGTTGAAAACCTTCTCTGTATCTATTTAGATGACTAAGTGATTTTTGTACTTAATTCTATTTATGTGATAAATTACATTTATTGATTTGTGTATATTAAACTATCCTTGCATCTTTGGAATAAAACCAAGTAGGTCATGATGCACAATCTTATCAATATGCTATTGAACATGATTTGCTAATATTTTATTCAGGATTTTTACATATAAGTTCATCAGGGATATTGATCTGTAGTTCTTCCCTTGATGTGCCCTTATCAAGGAACACTAGTGTGTAAATATGATACTGGTTGTTGCTAGTGTGTGATACTGATTTCATAGAATAAATTTGGAAGTATTCCATCCCTTTCTATTTCATGGAACAATTTGAGGAGCATTGGCCTTAGTACTTCTTCAAAGGTCTGATAGAATTCAACAGAGAATTATCTGGTCCTGGGAATTTTTTTTTTTTTTTGTCATTGAAAGGCTCTGAATTGCTGTTTTGATTTCATTACTTGATATTAGTATGTTTTGGCTTTCTATGTCATCCTGATTCAATTTGGACATATCATATGTATCTGAAATATATCAATTTCTTCTAAGTTTTCCACTTTATTGGAGTATAAGTCTTCAAAATAGTCTCTAAAGATCCACTGGATTTCTACGATGATTTCATTTTTCATCTCTAATTTTATTAATTTGGATCTTCTCTCTTTTTCTTTTGGTTAGTTCAGGTAAGGGCTTATTGATCTTGTTTACTTTTTCAAAAATCCAACACTTCATTTCATTGGTCCTTTGCATTTTTTTAATTCTCAATTTCATTGAGTTTGGCTCTAATTTTAATTATTTCCTTCCTTCTACTGGTTTTGTAATTGTTTTTTTCTTCTTTTTCAACAAACTTGAGATGCATCATTAAGTTGTTTATTTGGGATCTTTTGGATTTTCTTATATAGGCTCTAAGGAAATGAACTTTCCTCTTAGAACTGCCTTCATAGTGATTCTGGTATGTTGCATCACTATTCTCATTTGAGACTAAGAATTTTTAAATTTCTCCCCTGATTTATTCTATCATCCATTCATCATTCAAAAGAATATTGCTCTATCTCTGTGTGTTTTTATAACTTCTGTATGTTTTCTTTGGTGTTGATTTCTAATTTCATTCCATTATGACCTGATAGTATGTGAGGAGGTTTGTTTTTTTGTTTGTTTGTTTGTTTTTGTATTTGTTAAGGGGTATTTTGTGATGTAAAATATGGCCTATTTTGGAGAAAGTTCCATGATCCATGGAGCAGAACGTGTATTTGGCTGTTGTTGCCTGAAATATTCTATAGATGTCTGTTAAGTCCATTTGATTTGTAATATTTTTAATGTCCAAAGTCTTTACTGAGTTTATGTCTCTATGACTTATCTAATGGTGAATGAAGTGTGTTGAAATCACCCAGTATTATTATGCTGGGGTCTATCTGGGGCTTCAGTTTGAGTATTTTCTCTTTTATGTAATTATTTGTACCCATATTTTGGGCATAAACATTTATTATTGTTATATCTTCTTGTTGGATTGTTCCCCTTACCAAGGGTCCTTCTTTGTCTCTTTTGATTAATTTTGATTTACAATTTGCTTTGTCAGACATGAAAGTAGATACTCCTGCTTATTTTCAGGCTCTATTCACATGGCATATAAATTTCCATGCTTTTACTTTCAGCCTATGACTGTTTTTGCCCATAAGATGAGTCTCTTGCAAACAACATATAATTGGATCTTGTTTTTAAATCCATTCTGCTGGACTATGTCTTTTAATTGGAGAGTTGAGACTATTTAAATTCAATGTTATTATAGAGAGATGTTTATTAATTGCTGCCATTTGTATGTATTTATCCTGTTTAACTTGGCCCTGTTCTTCATTTGCTCAGTTACTCTTCAAATGAGATTTGTTAATTTTTGAGCTCTGGGTTTGTTTTTTATTTTTTGCATGTAGAGTATTTGTGTAAGTAAGTCCTGTACTGCTGGCTTAGTAGTCATGAAATCATTTAGTTTCTGCTTATTTTGGATTTTTATTTCTACTCCAATTTTGAAGGATAACCTTGCTGCATAAAGAAATCTTGGTGGACACTTACTTTTTCTTTCAGGACTGCAACACTTCATTCCAAGCTCTCTGGGCCTTTAGAGTTTGTGCTGGGAAACTGGAAATAATTCTAATAGGCTTGCCTCTAAATGTAACCTGAATTTTTTTTTCATGAGTCTTTTAATCATTTATCCTAATTCTGTATGTTAGACAATTTAATTATAATGTATCTTGGAGAGATTCTTTTTTAAGTCTTGTATATTTGGATTTCTGAATGCCTCCTCTATCTTAATATTCACCTCATTCTCAAGGTCTGGAAAACCTTATTATTATTTCCCTGAAGAGGTTATGCATTCCATTAGCTTGCATTTTATAACCTTCCTCAAATTTAATGATTCTTAAATTTGGTCTTTCTATGATATCACAGAGCTCTATATATTATGATCATGGATATATGTTAGTGGGACCTTAGAGCTCACCCCTAGGCTTTCCTACTTTGGGTCTGATCATGAGTGTTGTTTTTTGTCTCTTCTATTTTTTGTATTAAATTATCACTGAAGCTTGAGTATTGTTAATTTGTGTGTGGAAAAAGGTGTGCTGTCTTTTGGATGAGTGCAGCTCACTAGCAGAGTTCCTACTCTGTGAACTTATGACATCCCTGTAGATTTGCAGCTTCTCACAGATTAGGGGAAAACAAACAATAGCAGCAATCTATGCAAACAATATACATTAAAATAAATACCTGGTTTCTACTATGACAAATGTAATGTTAATTAACACACACACAAACACACACACAGAGACACACATACACAGAATGGTGAGACTAGCAATTACCAACAGCAAAAACAGTAAGTAACCATGAACTAAATCTGGCATTAAAGCAAACAGCAGGTGTCAACTATGTCATTCCTATGTAATAGGATGAATGGTGGGGGCAGGAGTTACATAAACCAATTAGTTCTAAAAAATGGTAAAAATGAAGTTCATTAGGAGAAAAGAAAATGTGATAGAAAGGTAGAAAAGAGTTCACAATTTTGAAAAGTGTACAGAGAGAATGCAGATGACATGTAGCAGGTGATGGTTACAAAGAAGGAGGAGAAGAAATAGGAAAACAAAGTAGAAAGAGAACAGGAGAAGTTGGTTGTTATCTGAAGAAGAGAGAAAGAGAAATAAACAAATGAAAGCAAAACTGAACCAATCTAAACAAACCAAAAACCCTAACCCCCAAAGACAAGACAAGGAAAAATAGCTATATTTTTTAAAATGCTAAAAATAATGGAAAAATAAATATGTATATGTGTCCATGAACCAATCAGCTTAGAATGAACACACACACACACACACACAAACACACACACACACACACTTCTTAATGTATAATGAAGGAATTGTCTCTACTGAGGTGGCCAAAAAAGTTAACAAGAATGATGGTCACTATCTATGCGTAAATGTCTCTTTCCATTTCTTCTTCGACTATGCACTGAGAAAAAGAGAAGCAAGGAGGCACAGTTGCACAAAAGGGTTAGGTTATTTTTTTAACTCCTTCTTGTTTTTGGGTTGCTTTCCAGGCTGTGAGTTGGAGTGCCTAAGTTTAAAGCTGGTTGAGATAACTCTCAGTAGAAGGTAGGATGGATTGAGAAATGCTGTCTGTTGAAATTTTGCCTGAACAAACCAAATTGATGCACTCCTAGGGTGAGGCTACTGCAGAGTTCTATGAGAGGAGTTTTAGCTGCTGGGGCTTAGGTATAATTGGGGCTTTGTTGGATGGCATCTTATCTGGAGAGATTAGATCAAAACACCCCCAGGGATCAATTTTTTTTTATCTCTGCTGGGAGTCCTGGGGGTAGGGAAGCCAATCCTCCACACACTCATAAGCATAGCCTTCTCAGGCTTAGTCCCTGAGTATATTCATGCTTGCCTGTTCAGATTCCCAACATGCTTCAGCTGGACACATGAGCTGCCAGACTCAAAGAAAAATCAAATTGGGCTCGCCTTTATTTTTTTCACTTGAATTCTCCTGAATACAATCATCTCTGTGCCTGTTTCACATATGTTCTGCTAGGTGCACTCTAGGCCACATAGTAGGCACTTGCCGGGATAGCATGGAAATGTTCACTGTGTTCTTCAAGGTCTACAGTAATGAGCTTCAGCATGGTGGCCTCAGACACCTCCCACCTCAGCCCCATGGCAGTTGAGGAACACAGGGCACTTTCTAAACACCATTTCAGGGTGCGGCTTCTGAATCAGATAGTTCAGTTTGCTTTCCTAATCTGCCCTGTATGTTCTCTGTGTTCTCCTCTCCTCCTCCCTCTCCTCTCTCGGCACTGATGTACTCTTCTTACATTGTTCAATGTACCCAAATTGCTGAGTCTCTAAAATGCTCTGACTGTTCAATAGTGAATTTTAGTGGAAATTCCTCTTTAACCTACCTTGCTGAAAAGCAATACTCCTGCTTCTTGAATCCCGAGCCAAGGAGCAATCAGGAATGTGGCCTTTCTCTAAGCCACCGTCTTGAATCTGCTCCATGTGATACTATTTTCTGTATATTATGTCAGAAAACATGAGCTGTGTCTCTTTTCAGAAATGGTGAAGTAAATCAAATCTGGTATATTAGCTCCTGAAGAGGGAAACGCATAGATGTGAGGCAGCCTGTACTTCAGAGCAATATAAGCAGTATAAAAATACCATCTGGGATCAAATCTCTAAATGCTATTACCAGAAAGAAAAATTTAATTATTTTAAGAGAGGGAGATTAAGACTCAAATTTTTGTTTCAACATTAGTTTTCATTTGAATTAATGCATCCTATTGGTTGGAAATTGCTGTCATTTCTGTATGAGTATATTGATTTCCATTGTAATAATATAAAGAAGTATTGAGGTCATGATTGTATCTGATGCCACTAAGTAGAAAAGTGAAAAGCAAGAATCAAGATAAGTGCAAAAGCTGAAAATCCTGGGCATGGAACACAACGGTCTCATTGGCCAGGTATACCCCACTAATGCACCTGCTGACCTTTTCACACACAACCCTGAAGGCAATGTTCCCCAGTTTTTAAGCACCCTTCACAGTGACATGGTCTAAAACCATACCCTTTCAATTTAGGAGAACTTTCACACTTGTATGCCAACTTAGGAGAATCTTTCTTATTTTCTTTGTGAAGCATCCACCCACCACCCTGAAGCAACTGTATAGCACTGAAGTGCAAAAGGCTCAGGCTAGTGAAACAAAGCCAACCAGAGACTTAGGGGTCAAATGTTTTCTCTCATATGTGGAACCTAGAATAAAACCTAAGATAGGATGAAAGTTAGTCAAGTTTATTTAGTAGACCCACCAAATCTGAAGTAACACGTTCACTTTGGGGACTAAAACTGTGGTGGCGGGAAAAGGGGGAAGGCAAAAAAGGGGGGTGTTCAATACTGTAGAGTACAGTGATTCCCATGAGAACCCCAAATGCACCCAGGCAGGCAGGTGTATAAATCTAGTAATTTCAATGCTTAAATTCCATGTATGTGGTCATTTGTATCTGTAACTTGGGAGAACTACAGAGGAGTCAGGAAATCGGGGAGTGGGGAAGTAGGGAGACCCTGGACAAGGATCGGGTTTAAGCAACTCTGTCAATACATATGCATGTATGAATGTGAACCAAAGAATCCTTTCATTATGTAAGATGATGTTGAACCAATAGTAATAACAAAAAGGCTCAGACTACCTCTGTTGTCTATAACATAATCAAGCAGATTTTCAACATTTTCTACACAAATGGCTGAAATTCATTAACAGGAATTGGTAAGTAAGTAGCTGGTATTTCTGAGGGCATATTTGGTTCAGAAAGTGAAAGAGATCCTGAGATTGAGGATACCAGTCTGGCTTGGGAGGGATTTTCCCAGGGGAACCAGTCTTGTTTTGAATAAGCATATACACAGCTGTTATGCTGGTGACAATGTCAGACTGGAAGTTAAGAAGAGAAAATCAATAAGTGCTTTGTCTTTGTTAACAACTCATTGGAAATCACAAAAGTTGGAAAGGAGACTTAGACCCGATTTTGACTGATTAGGTCTCATAGATTAATATATTACCTCAAAGTTATCTATATTCATTCAAAAATTTTTTTGCTTCAGTTATAAAATGTATTGAGTTATTTCTGTTAGTTTTTATTTTATTTATTTATTGGTACTGGGGATTGAATCCAGGGACTCTCAAACATCGAGCCACATACCCAGCCCTTTTTAATTTTTTATTTTGAGACAGGGTCTCACTAAGTTGCTTAGGGCCTTGCTAATTTCCTTAGGCTGATTTTGAACCTGCCTTAGCCTCCCAAGAAACTGCGATCACAGGCATGTATCACCATGCTCAGCTGTTAGATTATTTTTAAAATGTACTTTTGACTAGGAAGAAATTGAGTTTTTAATATGTAAAAATCAAAACTTATCTTTTATAATTGCTATATTTTCAAATTTTATTCTTTATAAATATAGTCATCCATGCTTCTGGGTTTTTTTGCTTGGAGAGGGTAAGGAATTTAAATCTATATTGTAAAAATTTGGTGTTACTCATACTTTTGAAAAAATGTAAAGTGTCCTTAAATCTTTAATCTGACTTCAAATCCAACGGAACATTGATTCCATTTTCTCATAAGTATTTTAATTATCTCTGCTCCAGGCAACTTATTTATCCTTGTGACTTAATTAGTAAATTCAATAAAGATTTTACTTCTTTTTAATGAGGTACTCTGCCAGAGAAGACAGCTCTACATAAGAAGTAATTAGGGAGAAACCCTTTCTTGGGCTATGAAGGAGATGAACAAGAGGGATTGTAACAGATTATATCAGCTGAAGTGAATACAGTTCAACTTATGATTTCTTTGGGTAATCATATTTGATGGTTATTTAATAAATTTTAGCAACTGCAAAATTTTAATTTTATTTTATTTCACCAAAGTGAAATAAAAAATCATTCACCATGAAGCTTCAACAAGTAAGTAGTAACTATTTTTTCTCTACGCCTTCTAGTTGCTGGCAGGTACTCTAATGAGTGCCAGGAACAGTGAAAAATTAGACATGCTCCCTGATGCCACAGATCTTCTAGTCTCATGGGGGATATTGGTAGGAGAGCCTTCAGTTAATCATGTTAATGACTATGATGAAGTAGTACAGAGTACTGGGAGCATGCAGGAGTTTCATGGATCAGAAAAAGTTTCTCCAGAAATGATTGCTAAGCTGGATTCTCCAGAATTTTTTTTTTTTAGCAAGGATTGAACACAGGGTGCTCTACCACTAAGTTATATCACCAGCCCTTTGTATTTATTTTTTTTTTTTTTGAGACAGAGTCTTGCTTCATTGCTTAGAGCCTCACTAAATTGCTGAAGCTGGCTTTGCCCCTGTGATCCTTGTGCCTCAGCCTTCTGAGCTTCTGAGATTGCAGGTGTGCACCACCACACCTGGCAAGACTCTTTAGAAGTTAGTCGTGTAAATCTGTGATGCTCAAAATATTCAATAACAAGGAGCAGTGAATGTCCAAGTGTAGTGACCAGAGGGAGTGTGCAGGATCAAAGAGTGAAGGAAAATTTAGAAATATATAGAGATGAAGTGGAGTGGGGAAGAGTATAAATTAGAAGCAAAAGTTATATTGTAAAAGTCTTTGTAAGCAATCAAGATTATAATTCACAGAAATGGTCACTGGAAATATTGAAATGTTTCAAGCAGGTACTGTAATGCAAGTGCATTGATGAAACCAAATATACTTTAGAAAAACTCTTCCAGCTGTTTTAAAAACTATGTTGAGGATTTGTTACACATACTGTATAGGAAGGAGGGTAGTGAACCCTTTAGGAAATAATTATTACAATCAAAAAGGTACAGAAGATATTCATGAGATTGTCTTTGAAAAAGTATAGATGAATGTAAGACTGATGACTAAACAGAGGTAGTAAAAAGATAAGGTGCTTGCTGAATTCTGGGGATATCTTAGAAACAATCTCTAGACTAAGTCTGCAGAATAAATAATACAAGCGTGAGAACTACACTGATCACCACATTTTACAAATTAGTGCTTTTTTATTACATAGAATGATGGTTTCATTGTGACATATTTGTACATGTAAATACCTTACTTCAATCCTGCTCTAGTAAGAATTGGAAGGAACTGCCATTTTCTAATGCCATTTCTCTCTGACCACTAATAGCATAGATATAGTTGGAAAGTTATGCTAGCCTGTCTGGGAACTCCCACACCCCTTCTTTTCCTAGAATTGTAATGAAACCCATTAGATATAGACTCCCTAGGAACAGATTTCCCAGTGATGTTACTTGGTAGTCGAACCAATTCCAGTTTCTTAACTTTTACAGTAAGTGACAGCAGTCCCCCATGAAGAAATATAAGACTTAGGAAGAGTGGGAAAGGGATTTTTATAGGGATTAGGCTCACCCTGAAATTCTAAGGAAGTCGCAGGGTGTCAGCTCTGGGTTAAAGTGTTTGAGCTAATGAGTACGAACTAGTGCTTGGTCTGGACTTTGAAAGAATATGGTGGAGTTGGAATGATCATTGGAAGAAAGTAGCCACCACTCAAAGCCTGAGAAGGTGGTTGTTGGCTGCAATTCTTTCAAAATACTGTTGAAGGTCTTGTTTTAGATAACTTTTGTGTTGCTGTGACAAAATACCTGACAAGAACAACTTAGAGTAGGAAAATTTATTTGGGTCTCACAGTTTCAGTCCATAGATGGCCTACTCCATTGCTTTGGGCCCAAGTTGAGGCAGAATATCATGGAGGAAGAGCTCTGCAGAGAAAAGCTGCTCAGCTCATGGTGGGGTCAGGAAGCAGAAAGAAAGGAGGAGTGGAAGGGGCCACAGGGAAGATGTACCCTTCCAGGGCATACCTAGAGACCTTCCTCCTCCAGCACCACTCTATTACCTACAGTTACCACCCGGTCTTTCAAACTAGGATGAACTCATTAGATTTCCACTTTCATCATTTTACTTCTGAATATCCCTGCATTCAGAAGCTTTGGGGGTCCACTTCATACCCAAACAATAAATGGTCTGTTATGAATATCTCGATGAGTTCACAAATAGGACTAAAAAGGAGACTTGTGCTCCTGTTTCCTTGGAAATTGTGTTGGGATAAATATGAAATGCAACATATGAAACTTCACTAATGGGTTTTACACCCAGGTTGGAAAACAGGGTTGCTGCTCTGTTGTGTCAAAGTAATATGTGATTCAGATACTTGACTATAATGATAGGGAACAATGTTTACCTGCATTGTTCTTAATATTAGCCAATAAAAGCAGTTTTTACAGATTAAATCTCAGTTTGGAGAGGCGCAAAGAATTGTTGGGACTTTGATTAGGTTAGATCTGGAATGATGGGGATCGACAAAGACTGTTTATTGGAGTTTAACTGGAGTTTTGCTGAGATTTTTTTTCTGGGACCTGAAAGGAGTGGGATGGTGAGACAGTAAAGGATACTGGAGGAAAATTAAGCATCATCTCTATGCAGAAAATGAAGCACAGGAGTAGGTAGATTGTGCATTTCTTGTGCAGGCTAGCACCATCTATAGTAATTTCTGGTCATTTCCATGATTAAGGATTTAAAAACTTCACACATTTCCAAATACAATGAATGGCTTTGGTTAAGCAACATCACTAAAATAATAACTACACCAGGGAAAAGAGATTATTATGGACCGGTAGACACTTTAATGATTTTTAAATACATAAAACAACCAGCTAATGGCTTGTTTGTAGTTCAAAATTGGTGAGTAACTGTAGAGTAACTGCTCCAACGCTGTTATTTTCCTCTAAGCAAGGACTTTCAATTCAACCAGCAGATGGCAGAATACCATTAGCTTCTAGAACACAGCAGCTCAGGACAAGAAAACAAAATCAGGTATTCTTTTTAAGGGCATTTGGTTAATGAACACAACTTTGGCAATTCTGTAGCATATGCAGTCATCCTTAATGAATATCTAAATTTTATTTAACCATCATTCAGCCACATAGGTACATGTTCAATAATGGCATACTAGAGGTCACAGATCAAGTGTCAAAATAAGGCTGAGAGATTAAAACCAGTCCTCGCCACAGTTCAAGCAATTGTTAAAGACCTTAGGATAAGTTTGCCTCTCAACTTCAGTTTCCCATTCATCTGTGGAGTTTGTTAAAGTCATTAATAATTGTACCCCTAAGTGTCTGGATTTATCTGTGTAAAAAATGAAATGTTTTTCTTAATGCACTTGCATTTGATGATTAGGAAAAAGACACCTTACAAATTATTTACTAACATCTATAGAAAAAAATAAAAGTCATGATAGTAGTGTCTTTGAAAGTTGCACATGTTTTATTATTATTACTATCTAGCTTTTAGTTTAGGGTCTGGCCTACTTGAAAAACTTCTTTAGAGATATATATTTCCATATTTCCAGTGTTCACTGAAGTTACCTTTGACATGTAGAATCATGAATAATTTACTTACTATTGTTTACCTGTACTCTATAATAGACACAACTTATTTGTATATCAGGAACAAGTATTATTTTTTGTTTTGAGCCACTTCTTTAAATACTTTTCCAGTCTAAGTTTTTCCTTAAATTATCAGTTTATGAAAATAAACCTCTTTCTGGTCAAACATTTCAAAGCCACTTAAAATTTCAATCTCTATAAGGAATTCCAGGTTTAATTAGTAGTACTAACATAGCACCAGGCAGTTGTTTGTATGATTGCCAAAAGATTTGTCAACTACAGAAAACTGGCAAGTAAAAGGAAGTGAGATGGGGTGTGTCAGGCTGAGAGGTGATAAAGATGGAGTGGTTAACTTACCTGGTTAAGCAATACATTTTCCAATAAAATAAAGAGAAATGCTTACAGAATAGAAAACAAGCAGGGCATTATCACCCTGGTATATCAGAATTAGCACTGAAAAAGTAATGCATCATTACTACATTAAAAACCATAGCAGTCATCCCCAAAAGGCCAAAATTCAAAAAAGATGGAAAGTCTCATCTCAAAAATTAACTGAATTGGCCCGGTATTATAAAACTGTGACAGAATGAAAAAAAAAACAAACAATGCAAGTAAATGCCAGTTAAATTATATTTATTATACAAAGAGATCCTGTAACTTGGTATGAAAAACAAAGCAACTCCAATAGGTATCACAAGGGCAAAGGACATGAACATTTGATCAAAGAGGAAACACAGCTACTCAAAATACACAAATATTCATTTTCATTAATAATCAAAGAAATGATTAGGATGCTATTTCTTGCTTATTCAATCCTCAAAGTTAAAAGGAATTTTTACTTTTTCTGTTTTCTACACATACTGAAATGTGCTATTTTTATTAATAAAAAACTCAGTCATTAAAAAACATAGAAAATATGAAAATTTCTGCCAATGCAGAAATCCTAAAAAACATTAAAATGAATCAATACTTGTATGGGCAGTAAGTAAGGTTCTGATCCCTGGAAGCCAATTCCTTTTGCCTTGGTTCCTGAGTTTTATTACTGGATTGTCAATAAAGAGAAAATTGTTCTTGTTTTATATCCTGACAATCTCCCGGGAATAGGGCCATATATGGATATAGCTATTTACAGCTATCTATAATTTTTTTCAAGTAGATAATTATTCCAGGCAAGTACTTCTTCAGAATCACTCATTACAGAGGACTCCTCAAACTCCACTTGCTGATAAAGTCGCATTAGAATTTCCCCATGCAATTCTCAACCTGTAGCTATACTCCTCGATATTGAAGATCTAGTTTAGTACTGCCTGCAAGCCAATAGCATTTTTTACATTAGGCTTTCTATAGCTGGCTTCTTAGGGAATCTGAAGTTGGTCCTGTCCTTGAAACAAAGCTGAAAGGACATTTTTCTGACTGGATGCTGAAGACAGTGTATCTCCTGCTTGCTCAGATCACAGCCTTGAGGCAGATCATACAGCTCATTATGCACATGAGCTGGAGCAGCACCAGGACAATCAACCCAAACTACAAATTAATCATGTCAGGATGGCTAAGTTGGGAGAATGAATTTAAAATCCTACAGCTTTGTTCAGAATCCTTCTGTGTTTGCTTTTCTTGTACCATAAATTTTACTGAAGGGTTAGTTTACTGAGCAAAAGCAATTCTGAAACCTTTTGCTAAATAATCAGTATAAAAGCACAGAAATACACAAGCAGAAAATGTAAGCTTTTCCTGCAGTAACAATTTAGTTCAATGACAAATCTGGTTGTCTATTTAATGTTGTAGCCTTTATCTAAATTCTGTGACTACAGACATTCTCTGGTACTGAATTCCCATTTAAATAGAAACAGCTGCTTTGTGAAAGAAAAAAGTTAATGAACAATTTCACTATAGTTGAGTGCTAATCAATTTTGAGATGTATGTACATGCATTATGTATGAATGTATGTGCATGTTTATTTGTGTTGTGTGTACACCTTTAATCTCCTTTTCTTTTTCTATAGAGAGTCCAAATCTTGATTTACGGTTATTTTTTCGAGTTAATATTTTTATTATTTCTCCTGTCTGCCTAAGAAACTATATAATCTGAGCATAACCACACAACCTAAATAGTTGACGGATATGCCAAAAAACTATGCAAAAAGGTAGTTTGCTAATACTTTACAAGCTTTTGTTTATTTTAGAGCAAGTGGCCTTCCTTTGATGTTTTTCAGTCAGATGAAAACTTTCAACTTTGAAGCATAATGAACATAATTATACATTTACTACAGTCACCTACAATTGGACTAATACAACACCACCACAAAGAAACGTCTAATTTAAACATTTTTCTGTTATCTTTTTTTCATTTGTTAAAACAGCTGGATATGCAGAATACATTTTCAGAATGTATTTGTTAACCATTTGATAAACATACTAACCCAAACAAAACAAATGTTACCTTCTTGTCTAAGAACTCTACCAATCATTATAAGAAGATACAATTAAATGGAAGTACATCGTCATCCATGAAGAACTGCAAAGGTATTAACACCTTGGACCTAAGAATGATCTGAAGGTGCTGAAAGAGGTGATTCTCTAGAAGGTGACCCAGGGTTTTCTTCAGGTGGAAAAACTGTGAGGGTACAAGCTCGAATGCCACCAAGTGATTCTGGAAGATCAAAAACTTTATGCCACTCATCCTTTTCTGGGTCATATTTCTGGACAATTTCTACCATACAACGATTATTCCAAGAATATCCACCAACAACATAGATTTTATTTTCAAAAACAGCCACTCCAACATCACTTTGACCTCTTAACATAGCAGCAATTGGTGTCCACTGGTCAAGGGTCGGTGAATAATATTCACAGCTTAGAACATCATCATAATCACTTGTTCCTCTGAAGTGGTTGCCACCAATGACATAGAGCTTGTCTCCAACTGTACACATGCAGTGCAGACCTCTGACTGTAGTCATTGGAGCCTTCTGTGTCCATTTATCTGTATCTGGGTCAAAACACATGAGCTCATTTTGAAAGGTGTCATGGGTAATTCCTCCTGAAATATACATTAAGCCTCCATACACTGTTCCAGCATGGCCATAGTGTGGTTCATTCATTTTTGCAACATAGCTCCATTCATTCATTCGTGGATTGTAACATTCTACTGTGGCCAACTCACCAGCTGCACTGCGCCCACCAACTGCATACAAATGTCCTTTGAGGGCACTCAAGTGGAAGAATGTACGCTTTTCATTTAATGATGCCACCTGCATCCATTTATTATATCGAGGATCAAATCTGAACACTGTATCAACAGCAGTTTTTCCTTTTGTATCATAATTACTCTGACCACCAACTACATAAAGGAAGTTTCCAATGACAGCAATGCCATGCTGGTATCGAGGAGCATCCATGGGGGCTAAAGATCTCCACTCTTGTGCCCTTTCATCATACATCCGTAATTCTTTACTGACAACCAGCTGCTGCCTCAAAACTCCTCCTAATGTAACCAAGTGAGTGGAGTCAGATCGAATGGCAGTTCTGTCTGACTGCATCACTGGTTGCATATATGGCATCATTTGGTAATTGCTGGCTTCCAAAAGCAAATTCACGCAGGTATTGTCTGTTCTCATGAAATCTACTGTCTGCACATAGTTGATGAGGTCCTGTGGTGTCATTAGTGGAAATCGAATATTCTTCATTAATTTTGCAGCATAATCCATTCGAGGATCTTCCAACCTCAGCCAGCGGCAAGCAGCCTTGAAGAGTTCAAGTTCAGTACAGTGCTTAAGACTATTACTGGAAAGCACAAAGGCAAGCCGTTCAAAAGGGAGTTTTAGAAACTCCCCTGTACTTAATAAAGCAGGAAAGTTCTTCAGGATGAAATTATTAACATATTTATCCACTTCTATAAGATTGTAGGTATTAGCAATTCGTCCAACCTCAACACAGTTGTCTAGAGAGACTCCTGATATAAGAAATACTTTACAAAAGTCCAAAACAGGTAAAATTTGTAAAAAGCTGGCAGCTTCAAGGGTGTCTTGAAGATTGTCCATATTAAGTGAAAGTTTTGCTGTATAGATAAAATCAATGATTTTTTTCAGACCAACTTTGTTGACCCCATGAAGCTTAATGCACATTAAATCTTGTTCCTTCATCCCACCAGTGAACATTGCCTTGAAATAATCACTAGCTGACGCCATCATAGCTCTGTGAACAGGGAAGATTTCATCTCCATCACCTGGTACCAGAGTCACATCACAAAGCAATCCTTCTATTCTAAGCTGATCAAAGCCTTGCAATACCACCGAACTGTGAGTATTGCTGGTAAAAAACCGTGTGGTTCCAGCCTTGCAAGGCTGCAAGTGGGCGGAGACGCCCATTTCTCCGTTACCAAGAGACACTTTCATGTGAAGGCCTTGCTCGTGCAGAGATGAATGCCAGACAATGAAGCTAAAACCTGAACGTTTCACAGGAGCAAGGCTGTCCAAAGCGCAAGCAAGCTCGCTTGCTTAACAGCAAGCAGTCTCGGCGGCTCCTCTAGGGACACGCCAGTCACTCATCCACTGAGAACTGTCCTGAAGCAGGGCCACAATGGGCTGTGGACCTCAAATCTGATCGTTAGGCTGATGATTCATCACCCGAAGGCAGTTAAATGACCCGATTCACCTCCTCTGGCCTGCGCTGCCGCTCCTTCAGCAGTTCAGCTCCGCTGCGGGCCGAGGGGGCGGCGCTGCCACGTACAGCGTCTCCGCGCTCGCTCGAGGGCGAGGCCGGGCCCCTCAGGGAACGGCCCGCTGCGCCTTCCGTTGTCACTGGAGCGTCGCCGCGGCCACCAAGCTGTCTTCGAGCAAGGGACTGGAACACCGACCTGAGTCTGGGCCTGGAACACGGGCCGCGTCCCGGACACCGAGCCGGTCTTTCCGGAAAGGTCTAGTCCCAGGATCCCCCGGGCTAGGAGCGGCCGAGGAGCTGCTGCGCCTGCGCGACGGCCTGGCTCCCAGTGGGCGGGCGCCGGGGGAGGGGAGCGCGCAGGAGACGGGAGGGCGGGGCTGGGGCGCGGGGCGGGGCGGGGCTGGGGCGCGGGGCGGGGCGGGGCGCGGCGCGGGGCGCCGCGCCTGCTTCTCCCAGTAGCAGCCGCAGTGCGGAAAGGACCCTGGATGAGCGCGGGTCTGAACGTCTAGCTCTCCCCAAGTGCATGCTTTTTCTTCAAGATTACACTTCCCGGCTTCTGCCTTTGAATAACAATGAAACGCAGCTTTTGTACAAATTAAGAAACCTGGCTGAAGGTGCGGGGAGGTCACAGGAGAATGCTTACGTTTATTTCTCCTTAAAACACTTTATAATTTCTGCCCCACTCCATTTAATTAATAGGCACTTCAATTACAATTTTGGTTTTTCTTAAAATCACTTGAAACATAGTGTTTGTCTTTCTACCAAATTGTGCCCTTACTATGTAAATGCACTCTGGATTTTTTGCTTGCCGCGCAGTGCCATACCATCTTAAATTTTAATTTCTCATGCTTCTTTACCACTGACCACTTTTTTTTTTTTATTTAAAGAAAAAGGGCCAGTGAGAGAGAGAGAAGGGATGATTTTTATTTAGTTTTTCATGTGACCCTTGTTGCTCCAACATTTTTGATGTGTACATGGTGCTGGGGTTTGATCCTGCTTACTCAAGCGAGCCAGCAAAGCACCCTAACTGCAGAGCCACAGCTCCAGCCCCCACTAAGCACTTTTTAAATGACTATACAAGTTTCCAATAACTGTCCATACATAATTTACTTTGCCCTTTATTTGCCCCTGACTATATACCTTCTTGTTCTCCATTGTTTTATAGAGTCTGAAATGTTCATAAAATTTGTGCGCTAAAATTTAACACTTTTTGGATAATAGTTGATAGAATATTCAGTCAATATTTTAAAATATTTTCACTGACAATATTTGTGTATTTTCTATCTGCTGATTTACCCCTTTGTGCATATTATATTAACTCCCATTTCTTCAATTATTATACTAATAAATTTAAATTTTGACATAAGAATAAATGTCACTTTTTTTGGCAACATTTACAAAGTTTGAAGTTATGACTGTCTTTCAAATCCTTCCAGGGTTTCTTTACAATACACGTAAAGGCCAAGTTATATTTTTTAATTACATTTTCCTCATTTTCTTTTTAAAGATGGACAGTGAGAGAGAAAGAAAATCAATTTTTATTTAGTTTTTCATGTAGCTTTCTTTGCTTAGAAACTTTGTTGTGTATGTGGTGCTGGGGATGGAACTCGAGTTCTCATGCATGCCACCGCTCCCGCACCATTTTCCTCATTTTTATGAAAACACTAGCATACCATATATACTCCTGGTATCTTTAATTTTTCACTTCAAGATCTTCCAGAATTAGTATATGCAGAGGGTTTTTTTTTTTTTTTGCATTTTTAAACAGTTGTGTTCTTGCCTACTGACTAGATGTGTCATAAATTATTTAACCAATCCTCTACTGATGGACGGTTACTCAATTTCCTCCCCCCCACCCTTTTTGTTTCTGGTGGATGTAGCAAGGTCTGGAAGACTTGAACCACCGTTTTCCTCCACAAGATGCTCTGGCAGATCTGCAACCTGTTCAGCACAGAAGGTTGCTTGGAATGAGGCTGGCCTGGAGAATTCCTCACTGGACTTTCTGGATATTGGGAAATTCTGGAGACCTGCTTGGTGCGGGAGTTGGAGCTGGAAGGATTCCCTTGAGCAGTAATAACTGCTTACTAGTTGTAGATCAGTCTCTATCAGGAAAAGCAAGGATAAATCCAAATGCCTGGGAAGTTGTTAGAGCAAGAAATCATGAGATCCTTCTTTTATTATTAAGCTTACAAGCTTAATAGCTGAGGGATCAGATCTGCACTCTTATGGTTTATTAGGAACAGATATACTTTCATGTTTCCACATTTAGTCATTTGAAAAGACTGTTTTTCTCTGCTTTGATCATGAAATGAATTGAATAAAATTTGTCCCAACACTTGGTGATGTTAATTCAATGGTAAAGGATACTTTTCTTAGGAGCATCAGCCCAACATAAATAGAATTATTAATTTACTCATGTACTTAGCTCTTGATTCTGATACATTTATTGTATTTTAGTATTTTCGCATGTGTGATATTATCTTTACTTTTATATTTAATTTTTTTCCTCTGTATTATTTAAAACATTGCCTTTAGGTCTTTTTGCATTTGTCTATTCTTAATAAATGAATGTCAAGGCTGATTTTGCAACTGAAGTGAAGATGGAAATTCAATTCATTCATTGATTTCATTCAAGTAACACTTGAACAGTGACTATCCTTGGGGTAAAAGAAAAGTTTCAGCCCTCCTGTAATTTTTCTTTTTTTTTTTGAAGTTTTGAAGTAGACATAAAAGTATTCATTGATCAATTTATTTCAACTACATTATATGCCAGCTTTGTAGGCCTAAGAAAAGCTCTTCTGTCACCAGAAACTGAAAGAAGCAGAGGCTAAGTTTTGACAGTTGGATGTACAGTTCTGGAATTCAGAGAGTATACTGGCTGGAGGCTTTAATTTGGGGGTCTGGGGAAATGAAAGCAGTCTCTCAGAAATGGAGTTGAGAATAAGAAGATCAATAACTGAATCTTGGGAACCTTCATATTGAAATGTAGGGAAATGGAGGAATGTGAAAAGCTCACTGAAATGGAATGGCAGCGCAAGAGTAGAGCAGCCAGGAGAAGATGGCAAAAAAAGATGCTTTATGGAAGCAAGGTGTTTAAGATATGATGTCTTATATTCAGGAAAGGAAAGACTGACTTGATAGTACTAATTCAGCAGGATCCAGATTGAAATATGCTAAGGTAAATAATAGGAAAGGTATTAGGGACAAAGTAAATGAAAGTTTCTTTTGAGCAATTTATCTATGAAAGGAAAGAGAAATCGGGTATTGCTAGAACAATTGTGTGTAGTATTATTGATATAATTTTGTAATTTTTTAAAAAGTATAGATTTTGAGGAATAAATGTAGTGGCACAAAGCATGTAAAGTCACTATTTCTTTTATATAATAGGTTAAGATATCTATCAACTGATTAATATACTAAAATGTCTAATAGTTTTTAATTATAGGTAATATTACTGGGTTAGAATGTTGTTGTTGCATTATTTTCTATTTTTAATTCTCTGGTTTTTATTTTATGATATTAACTATAGTTTTGTATTGTTCTTATGTATTATGCTTTTGTACTTCCTGTTTTCTTAAAACTATTTATTTATTTACTGGTACCAAGGATTGAACTTAGCAGCACATTTACTTTTATGTTCAATTAGGATTTTTCATTTATGATATCAGAGCCTAAATTAATATTTTGTCTAGACTGCCAGCATTTTCTTTTTACCATTTATTGAAGCTTGTCTTTCTTATAACCATCTAAGATATCTTTAATTGTAAACTTAATTACTATTGGTAATACAGCAATTTCTGGGATTAATTTCTTAATTATTTGGGCCACTTGGTTTTCCTCACTGTCACCATGTATGCTTTATTGCTGTTTTAGTTCATTTTTTGTTAGAGGTAGATACAGTATGAATTTTTCCTTTTAAGTTTCTGATCTTTTCTCATTAACTTTAGAATTATCCTATAATGGTCAGCATTATATAAAATTTTTAAAAAATTATAGTTTAATTTTGTAAAAATTATGAAATTCTGTGGATTCAAAATAAACCATACTGCAATGAATACATAAAACCCTAAAAAAAAACCCAAACAAATAACCTTTTCATCAGATGGAAAGTGGAACAAGATCAGAGATTTTTTTTCTCCCACAAAAGCTAAGGTAAAGAACAAAAAAATAGATTAAAACCAGCAGAAAATACGAAAGATACCACCAAAAAATGCAAACCCCTGGACAAAGGAAGAATAATTATGCATGTAAAAAACAGATTCAAAACAATAAGAAATCCTACCTATTAAAAGACTCACATGTAACTGGGATTTTTGCATGGAATTCCTATTCTACTTGGAGGCAAATCAATTTCTTTGAGCTTGAGTTTTCTAAAATGAAAAATGGAGTACAAAATATAAGTGCATTTTAAAGCATTTAAGATAGTATAGTACCTTCCTTGGAATTAACTCCTAATAAATATGGTTATTTATTTTCTCAATGTAGATTTACATGAGAATATTATATTTTTTTCTGTCAAATGGTTTTAAGAGTATACCATCTCTTCTCCGTATCTTGATGATGCACACACATATATATATTCCACCTAAATTCTGGTAAGAAACTTCCAGACTACAAAAATAGTTATGCATCATATTAAAAGTATGTCTGACTTATATTCAGTCAGCACAGGGGCTTGAATCAGTATTTGATACTGGGAGGAATCTGGGTCTGGAATGAGAAAGACATACTGTATTGTTTTACTCCTGATGAATGACCCTTTACCCATGCCCGCCACCTACCATCTGACACTAGGAAGTGGGAAGAGCCTAAAATTGAGGGATTTTGAGCATAATCTCAAATTTTGAGTACTTCTCATATTAAATGTCTTTTAAAAGTAAAATCACTGTTTCACAAATTCAATTTTTGCAACAGACCTTTTGACTTTATAACTAAGAAAATATATTCATTGTAGCTTGCATAAGGATTGCGACATCACTTTCCACCTCTGGCATGATAGTTACTGAGAGCAGTCTTACTCCATATCCGCCTGGAAATTTCCTAATCACCCCCTTATGAAAAGCCCAGCTAATTATTACGCCTTTCCTCGATCATAATTGCTTAGGAGAGTCCTTAACTCACAATGCTAACAGCCACAGTTGTTTTTAGAGCACTAATTACCCTATGCTTGAATTAGTGGCATGTTCCTGTTCTGTCCTGTCCCTGAAAGATGAGAGGTCTGTGAAGGAGGGGCACTGATTCACCTCCAACAGATCCCACTGAATGATTTGATGGCTCTTACCTAATTGAAAAACATACCAACCTTCTGGTTCTTTTTACTTCAAACCTAACTTTTGATAGAGTTCCCATACTAAAAGAAAATATTAGTATGCACAGCGTGTTACTGAATTAGACACAAAACTCAATGGCTAGGAGACAAGCATGTGCAACTCATGCATTTTGTGGCTAAACATATGCCAAAGCCATGCAAAAATTAAGAGAAATGGATCTCAAAACACTGTTAGGCAATTGGATTGTCTTTGCCAGGTAAACTATGAACTTGCTGGCTGGACCATGTTCTTGGTTTTTCTATCAACTTACATATTTTATGCAATTGTCTTCATCTTCCCACAGGACAATTTTTCAACTTTAGAAAAAATTCATGGAGTTATTATGAAAATTTATTGAATAAATTATATAAAGCATCTGGGACACATTAAACGTAGCTGTGATAATTATTATTATCATGACAAACTGGGTTTATCACATAATGAATACTCAGAAAGAGTAGCAAATACTATTTTAATAATAAATAAAAATTTCAATAGTAATTATGATAATAAATATTCATTAAATGAAAGAATCAGCAAGAAGTCAGAAACAAGCAGCAACAGAGACATTTGAAGAAGAGCAAAGCACTTTTCAGAGCCACCGTTATGTATGTGACCTTGAAGACATAACAGTAAATGTATCCTTGCTAGTGTTTTTAAAACTACACAAGGACTCTACAAATATATCCTGATATTTTAACAACACAATCAATTAAAATAAATTATTTCTCCTTGACCATCAGAGATCAATTCCCAATTCCTGTCTCCTCCCAAGTGGTATCTTCTACTAAGAGTTGGTGAGTAACTTCATCATTTACACATGTATACAATGTCTATTGTGTAAATTTTAATTTACACAATGTGATCTTGCATCATAAACATCTTCGACAGTTCACTTTTAAATGTAATTTATGTCCATAAAACCTTTCTACTTCAACATATAAGTTGAAATTTATTTTGCATATGTGAGAAGATGTGACATGGTTTAATTATTTGATTAAACATATGTGTGTTTAGGTCCTAACAATGCTGCAATAAATATTTAAGAAGGTCTTTTTCTCCACCAGAGACTTCACCTTTAAATGTGGTTCTCTAGAAATAAAACTGCTTGGTCAAATTGTATATGCATATCTACTGACAGCTGTCTCTTACAAGGATATAACAGTTTCCATTTAAAACAGTCCAAAAATATATTCAATTGACACCTATTTACTTTATAGTTGATCTTTATTGTATTCTTCATTGTTCATTTGGGAAAACAGAAATGGTACCAGTTATTTTAATAGAGATTTGAATACAGGTAATTGGATAAAACGATGTTTGAGATCTGAAAAAGTTCCATTCCCAAGGCTTGGGGTGGGGAGAGAAGAATGTGGGGTTCTCATGATCTGGAAGTTCAGAAACCGAGCCACACGGAACTGAGACTGTCCTAAGAGAGGAAGCCCCTGACAAATGCTGGTATCTATGGGCCTTGGAGGAGGGAGGTCCCAGAGCTGTGACTGAGGCCTCAGATAAGAGGACCCTACCAGATGTTATGGTGTCTGAATTGTCACAGTGAGGTATGAAGTGAGATGTCAGAGAGCAGGCCTGGGAATGAAGACAGGCTCAAAGTGGGAGACAACAGCTGCGACAGGAGTGACAATGACAGTGCAAGGTCCAGGGAAATTTAAGAAAGAGCTCGTTCCGCTCCTCCCCCCATGTTCCATGGAGTCTATCTGTCTGTCTGTCTGTCTCTCTCTCTCTCTCTCTCTCTTTCTGCAATGGGGATTGAACCCAGAGACACTATATCACTGAGCTACATCCCTACCCTTTTTTATTTTTTTTACTTTTGAGACAGGGTCTTGCCAGGTTGCGATCCTCCTGCCTCATCCTCCTCAGTTGATGGGATTACCGATATGTGCTACCACACCTGGAGTAGTTAATAATTCTTAGTTAACAGCTAAGAAATTAAACATTGATAGATAGATGACAGATAGTGTGAGCCAGATTTCTTGCCATTGAAGTGGGAGGGTATTGGTAAGCAACGGGTGAAGGTTATAACTATTCATTTATTTAAAACTTCTTTCTACTATATTCACATTGTATACACCCTTTACCTTAAATCTAAATATTATAGATAAATTAATTCCAGAAATTAGGTAATTAACAATCTGGTTACCAATTTTTCCTTTTGTCACATTGATTTTACTATTGCTATTATAGACACGCTTCATTTTGTAGTGGAGATAGGATACCAAGCATTCTTCTGTTATTTAATACTATTCCTTGCATTCTTCCTGATTAAATACTTCATTGCCATTGTTCACATCAATTTCATGACAATCACAAACTTTTAGAGATGCATACATAACCAAAGGGAAATAAATATAGTAGCCTTTGATGGAAGAGTAACTTTCCTTTCCCTAATATCTAAGGGAAAGAATAAAGTAAGGTAAAAATAAAAAGCATATAATGGCATCCAACCGTAGAAGGGAGATAAGTGAGAGATTGTGATTTGGGTTTAAAGTATATTTTAAAATTTAGCAGAATACTGAAATATGAAATATAAGCAACAAAGAGTTCTGATTTGGATCTAGATTTAGTCAGGACACGTGTGGTCTTGAGAAATTCACTAAAGTCTCTGAGTCGCATTTGTTCTCAATCATACAATAAGGGGAAAATATTTCTAGAATTCGTATTTTGACAAACTTTAGCAAATTGTCTTTCATGGAGAGATGGCTTTCACAGAGAGAGGTAGAAAGGGATGTTTTACCTCTATGTGTGCAAGATGCCCTTTTTTTTTTTTCTATTATCTATATCAGGGCAATGAATTCTCTCATCCTTTTCTCAGTAACTGGAGAAATGTGACAATCTTAAAAATGGAATTCCGGAAGTAACCTAGAGAAGACTGAAAAGTAGTCATCATTCATATTGGAGATAACTCTTACTTTTGTTTTAACCTGCAAAACGGTGAATTATGTAAATATCTGGAACACAGGTCACCCTCTATATTACTCAGGTTTCCATCATCATAATGAAATACCTGACCGAGGTTACTTATGACATAAAGAGAGGTTTCTTTTGACTCATGGTTCTGGAGGTAGAAATACAAGACTGGGTGGCTGCGTTGAATTGAGCGTCTGGTGGGGATAGTAACTCAAGTTGTGAACATCTGTCAGAGAGTGCTTATGTCTCCAGCAGGGAGAGTATAAAACAAACCAAAACAGTCTGTGGGTTTCCACAATCTCCTTCAAGTAATCTAAAAATCTCCTCCCAAGTAATCTAATGACCTTTCTCCAGGCATCACCTCTTAAAGATCCACTTTCTAATACCTCCACCCTGGGTACCATGCTTTTCTATGCAGATCTTTAGAGACATTCAACAATAAACTAAAGCTAAAAGGGTATAAAACTTAATTGCTGATCCTGAAAGCTGGACTGTTCCGGGAGCTTTTCTACTTTTTTAGATCCCATTCTATCATTCTCATATCCAATAGTTTCCCCTCCCACTGCAGAGAACCCAGTGTGCTCTCCTCTTTCAATTCTCTCCACTCTTCCCTGCACATTCACACAACCGCTTTCTATTCCATTATGGTTTCTGGCTGCCAGTTTTCCACTGTGTGCTGAAAGCAAAAGCTGAGTGAGGTCCAGGTTTTTCAGAAACTCCCATTTGAAAAACTCTTTTTCCCCTCCTGATGAATATTTTTGGAAATGAGGGAATCCCCTGGTTACAATGATGTAACAATAGCTGATGCAAAAAGGAAATAGAAAGCAGGATACATTTTACCCTGGGGACTATCAAAATACTTGCAGAGGATGAGCGTCCTCTATTGGCAAAGATGAACAAAGACCGAGAACAAATCTAGGGAGCAGATTTTTTTGTTCTGGGCAGAATTTTGTTCCATGCCAGATTTTTCTCCAGAGTAAAAATGGGATATTTCTTGGAAAGAATTGATCCTAATATTTTTAAAAAACGGTTTATTTAGTTTTACATCTTAGGGAAAATTGAGCTTCAAGCACAGAAGGCTGTCTTTTAGCAGTGGGCAATGGGCAAGTATGTGGAGAGAGGATTAATAAAAATATATTCCTTGCCTGTAGGTAATTCAACCTATGGTAGTAATCTTTCCCTTTACATATTGTGAATTTGCTAGTGGGCTAGAAATCCTGCCAATTTGGGTGAAGAGCTGCAGGGTAAATCATGGAAAATCTCATATTTGATGGTACATTACTCTTAAAAGTTTTACAAATTAATTCCTATTATCAGATTACAGCAGTTGTCAAAAGTGTCCTGATTGGCACAGAAGCACAGTAAATAACTAGAGTCCTGCCCACAGGACTTCACTCAGTGAGCTGGAAAAGAAGCCCAGAGTGCATTTATGCCTCTGTTTAGATGCTTCCATGTTCTGATGTCACAGGAGGAAGCTGCACTGGGAACAGGGCTCTTGCTGGCTAGAAACCAAAGCACACGTCATGAATCATGAAGAAATTGAAAGAGCCAGCAGCTTCCTGAGACTCTAAGAACAGAGATGCTTAATGCATTGACAGGAATAGGAGCAGGTCTTCAGGAGATAGAACAACATCATTGGCCAGCACTGGGTCACCTGCTTCTTCTGATCATTACAACCAAAATAAGATTGAAGTGTCCCTAGCATGGGTGGCACTGATACCACAACAGTCTGCAGAGCATTGAAATGGAGGAGGACTATTCCAGTGTCTGCCCAAACTTGTCTTCTTTTTCCCCCTAGGTTAGCAAATCATCACAACAGAGGGAAAATCATTAATGAGGTCATAAAAAAATCTCTAAAATATGGCTACAATGTAGCCTGCTTTAAGAACAAACAAAAATGGGGAAAAAATGCTTGAACACCAGGGATGCTCGAGGGTAATTCAGTACATTTAGCAACAAGCAGAATAAAAATTTCCCAGATATTAGCAATGTGAAAGATCACAAATTCTAATGGCAAGAAACTGTGAAAACCCATGTATTTAATATAGTTGATCAAAAAGAGAGATATTGGTGGATCAAACCTCTTTCTTTTCTTTACAGATAGTGCGTACCGCACTGAGTAGGTTGATTTAAAGTCAGGGTTTGGAACCCTTCCTGATAATCAGGGCCAGAAAATCCAAGATCAAACTTATATGAACAGAAATTTGGATCAATTACACATTGATCTGAGAAGCAAAAAGGCTGTTGTGTTCAGTCTTTGGCAGTCATGATGGATAACAGAGTCTATAAATACCAAACAAAGAAACATACACATAAAACCAATTTCTTTTCTTATAAAAGGAAATGGGCTGAAGAGTGCTGAGGGAATCTCATGCACCATGTGCTCAGCGTCCTGTGGATTATGTATAAACCAAGCTAAACTTGTCTTGCATTAGCAAATCAATTCAACCCCCTAGACTGTTGACCAGAAATCATGATCATAACAGGTGTTCACTAGTGCAAGAGTCAAGCAATAAAAGCTATACTGGTATAATACAAATTACGTGACTGCTGAAGTTGAAATTATAAATGGATAATGATGCCACTTATTTTAGGGGAAACAAACCTCTACTATTGGCATCTCAGGGAATCCTTGACTTTGGATGTCTGGGGACAATGGATCAGGTGAGGAGAAGCTCACCACTCAGAGGTAGGGTCCTTTACACACAATTTAGTGGCACAAGCAAGGATCCTGGAGGAGTAATTATTTTACCATTCAAGAAAACAGCCACTCCTTAGTAAAGGGGTCCTGAAATCCTCAGGATGTGGTAAGCCTGTTTTCTGGAGTCTGGAAGAGTTTGTACTAAGAACACTTTATCACCCTAGAGCAGAGGATGTCATTTGATGTCAAAACCACCTTGTCAGTGAGGAGATGCTGGAGAAATAACATTATCTTTCAATTAGTATCTCCCCTCTCCTAAACACCTGAAAATGTCCTCAATTCCTCCCAGGGTTATTGGTAGATGGAAGAGTAATGTAGACTTCAGTAAAAAACAAACAAAAACAAACAAACAAATAAAAAACGGTAGACAAAAAGACAGAAAGGACAATGTCTACATTAATCCCGATTTGTGGCCCAGTGAAACTTTATCACGTGGACCCCCATGAATATGTTCTGGAAGGAGAGAAACACCAGAGAAGTTCATTACCGCTAATTACCAGCCACTTTCATGGAAAAAACAGCAAACAAAACCTAGTTCTTCATACTAAAGGGTTTATTCTCCACAGATGGTATGGTAAATCCCTAAACAACTACAGAAGCACTTGGGGTTGAAGAACCTGCCTTACTGTGTAAAGTAAGGAGAGTAAAAATGGTGAGGATAATAGCTAACAATTTGTTCCTGGATGAAGAAAGCAATATTTGAATATGAAAAAGCATGTGCATGTTTCTAAGTTTGAGTTTTTACGTACCCACCTACATTTGAATTTTTTTTTAACAAATAGGGGGCAGTGAGAGAGACAGAAAGAGAGAAGCAATTTTATTTAGTTTTTAATGTGGCTTTCATTCCTCGAACACTTCATTGTGTACATGGTGCTGGGGTTCGAACTTGCATACTCGTGCATGCCAGGCAAGCGCCGTAACCACTGAGCCACCGCTCCAGCCCCCTACATTTGAATTTTTAAGACACAGATATTCTCATTTGACTGATAAGTATTCAGAACATTTGGATTAGTACATTTGAAATTTACTATGAAATAAAAATTCTATTGCAATTATTAAAAGGTTAGCCTGATGACATAATCTTCAGTCATATGAAGAATACACAGAAGAAAATGAAAAAAGGGAAGTAAAAGTGTAGGAAAATGTTCAGAAAATGAAAGTTGTGCTCCCTATTTAAAAGTCACGCATAGAGAGAGTGACTTTACAGAACTCAGGTTCCAAGCTTCACCCCACTCTCAACTCAGCCAGGCCACCTGCATCCTCATTTCCACATGGCCTTCCTGCTCCCTCTTCTGACTGCCCTGGTCATGGGCAGCTATAGCCCTATTGAGTCTCTGGGCTGTGACCTGCCTCAGAACTCTGTGCTGATTAGCAAGAACACCTTTGTGCTCCTGGACCAAATGAGGCAAATCTCCCCTTCCGCATGTCTGAAGGACAGAAGGGACTTCCAGTTTCCCTGGGATATGGTGCGTGGCAGCCAGTTCCAGAAGGCCCAGGCCGTGTCTGTCCTGCATGGGATGCTCCAGCAGATCCTCAACCTCTTCCACACAGAGCGGTCCTCTGCTGCCTGGAACGCCACCCTCCTGGGCAAACTCCGCACTGTACTCCATCAGCAGCTGCAGGACCTGGAGACCTGCTTGGTGCAGGCCACGGCAGAGGAAGAATCTGTCCTGGCAAGCGAGGGTCCCACCCTGGCCTTGAGGAGGTACTTCCAGAGATTCCATCTGTACCTGGAAGAGCAGCAATACAGTGACTGTGCCTGGGAGATTGTCAGAGTGGAAATCATGAGAGCCTTGTTTTCATCAGCAAAGCTACAAGAGAGGTTGAGCAGTAGAAATGGTGACCTGACATCATCTTGAAATGATTCTCCTCAACAAATCTGACGTATCACACTTGAGTGTGTGTGTGTATGTATATTTCAGAAGGATTTTATTTCAGTTTTAGTTACATATCTTTATTTTAATTTAGTTAATACTTTGCCAATATTATTAAGCAAGTGTATGTGAAAAATATTTAGTCAGGATATCAGTTCTTAAGTGATGAAAACACTGATGCTATTTATTGCTAATTTATTTATATTTGTTTATTAATGTATCTTGTCATATTTATAATATTTACATATATACCAAGGATGCATTTTTATGTTTTATTAAAATTTCTAAAAAGTGTTCACTTTTATATTTTATTCTATTGTTCTTTTATTTAATAAATTCTTATTGAAGAAAAGTTCTTCAATTTTTTTCTAAAAACAAGGGGCAAATCCAAACACTGATTTTCTAAGCTAAATTGGAGAACAGATGATAATACTTGCATTCATTCATACCATGTATATAAAGTAAGCAGCAGAATGGCAGATTATAGAATTGCTATCAAGAAATGCAGGTGAACAACTTTACACAGTTCTTTCTATATTGAAACTTCCAGGAGGAAAGAAACATGAAGTGTACTATTTAATTTCACTTATATGAAATACTACAAAAAGAAGTAAAGTTAAATTATTTTCACCCACCCAAAATTTAGGTATAGATAATGCTGGGAAGGAAAAAAAGTAATAACGTCCTTCCTAATAGAGCTGCTTGAGAAATATAAAAGTACAAAAATTTTATTGGCAGTTGGATGTTGGTCTAGAATTAATGACAAATATCATGGGTGGAGGAGTAAATTAAGATTATTTATTGCATATCTGGTAATGAAGGCATAGAAATAGAGATGCTAGAAACGCCTGTAAGCCATCAAACTATTTGACACCTGAGTCAGGAAAATAGAACTTCACTTTTTATAATTTAATTAATCAAATTTACACATGATAAATGTGGGTAATAGCTAGGCAGTGGGAAGAAAGGTGGAGGCCACTTGAAATCACCCGTTAAGGAATCGTTTTACTGATGGGATTAATCCATGCCTCATGTAAGGGACAAAGGAGAAAGAGGGATCAGGACTCGTATTCTGTGCATATTGATCAAGCTATACTCTGTAACCTCAGAACAGAGGATGACACTATAGATGTGACATATTGATCAAACTATACTCTGTCACCTTAAAATAGAGGGTGACATTATGGATGTGACAATTACTTGTGAGGTGAGCATTACTGTGAATAGGATGAAGATAATTTTGGTATTGGAATTTGAATCCTAACATGCAATGCATCTGAAAATAACTGGGATTTGCACTTGGAATACCAGCAATGAATTGGTTATTGACACCCAATAAGAAAACTGCAAAGAGAAGGCCAAGTCTGTTATAATCCTGGACACGTGTTCTGGGTGAAGATTTTCCAGTCAATAAAAACTATTGTGTTCCTGATTTAACAGTACAAACAGTGGAAGGTCTTCAGAGAGAACTTAAATGCCAAGCCTCATATACCATACTAGTAGCCATGCTAGAGCATCTACAAGATGTTTAGTGGCCTTCTCCATCTCTATATTGGCCCTGTGACATTTTTAAGCATCTCCATATGATTTCAGGATTGTGACTTTCCCCAGAGCCAGTCTGACCAACAGGGGAATCTTTATGCTTCAGAGACAAAGAGGAGATTTAAAAAAAAAAATATTGTGTGATAAACAAAAATGACTTTAGGTTTCACGGGGACAGAAGAGTGAAACTACTTCCAGTAGAACCGAGACCACTGTTTTCCTTCTTGTCATGCTGTAGCAAATGTTCAAGGGCTGTTTTGCTGCTCTGAATTAGATAGGAATTATCATTCATTGTTGATGGGAGTGGAACACGGTACAGCCACTTTGAAAGCCACTTTGTCAGTTTCCCATAAAACTAAATGCTCTCTTATCATATGATCCAGCAATTACAATGCTTGATATTTACCCAAATGAGCTGAAGTTTAGATTCATATAAGCTTGCTCGCTGATGTTTATAGCAGCTTGATTCATAATTGCAAAACTTGGAGCAATCAAAATGTCCTCCAGCAGGTGAATGCATAAATGAACTTTGGCTCATCCAGGGAATGGAATATTATACAGAGTTAAAAAGAAGTAAGCTATCAAGCAAAAAAACCAACATGGAGGAATATTAAATGCATTTAGCAGAATTAAAGAAGGCAATCTTAAGAGATTATAAACTGTATGTTTTCAACATTCTGGAAATGAAAAAGTACAGAGATGGTAAAAAGATCAGTGGTTGCCAGGTATTTTGGGAGAGGGGGAAGGGAAGAGAAGTGGGACCCCAGGAATAGGTGGGGTAAGGTGATGCAATGTCGTAAAAGACACAAATACAGTGTCTGAGTGTTCTCTAGGTATAGAAAGGAAAAATAAATGGTAGGGGTGAAATACAGTCCAGACAATGTGGACACCACTGACAGAGAAGGTTCTGGTTGAGGAAGGGAACCAATTCCAGAGTGGAAAAGAAGAAAATAAGTGACTGGCAGAGTCAGAGGGTGGAGGTCAGAAGTAAACAGGCAGAGTGAGCTATGACTCCCTGGATCCAAAAGGTGACACTGAGAGAGAAATATATTCCTCTGGATCCATGAGTGGCATGCTGTCTACTTCTGTGGTTGCTATGGAAATTAAGGTGTTTCAGATGTTTATGCCTAATCTTTAGGTAATAAATTAGGCCTCCGTAATGTATTTGTTCATGCTAATATTTTCTGGTTTCCTATGAATGAAATTTAAAAACCTTCAAGTTAGATAAAGGTTTCAAAAATTGTAACTGACTCAGGAGAAATGATAAACATAAGCATGCCTTTTCTCTCAATTGAATTAAATTAAATTTTCTTTTAGTGACACAAGAAACATTGCCACTGAGTTCATAGAGACAGCAAAAGTGTATGCTAGATGAACACTCCAAACCTAAGGCAAGTAGATGGCTGAGACTGGAGGATGTTCCAGGACTGCTAGATGTAATGCCATGGGCAATGATTCTGTGTACCTATGGGCTCTCATTGTTTGCTTTGTTAGATGTTGTGTGCTTGATCCTCAGTATTCCTGAATGTGTGGTGGACTTTGATAATTAAATACAAATGTATATTTTTTTAAGAGAGAGAGGGACAGTGAGAAACAGACAGAGAAAGAGAGAAGCAACCTTTATTTAGTTTTTCATGTGACTTTCATTCCTCTGACACTTTGTTTTGTATGTGGTGCTGGGGTTTGAACTCATGTACTGGTGCATGCAAGGCAAGCACTGTAACTGCCAAGCCACCGTTACAGCCCCTGGTGCTTTATAATTAATTCCACTACCATCATTGAGCACCTAAATAATTATGTCAAATACTGAGGAGAAGAAAATAATCTGAATGACATGTTGCAGCTAGCCTAATAAAAAACTTTTCTGTGTAGGTAAAACAAAGTACATTGAATGTAAATGTTCTAATTACTAAGTTTTCAATAGCTTTTAGCATTTAAATGACTTGAAATAATATTTCACTAAAATGCAATTATTTTGTTTTTATAAATTGTTAATTTAAACAAGAATTTGATACGTCTTAATTTCTGTAAGTAAACTAATTGCATCAAAGTCCCTTAGTAAATTTAGATATGATGTTATTCTAATAGCTTTTAAGCTTAACTTTTACTTTTTATAATTGAATCACTTTTTTAAGAGGGAAGGACAGTGAGAAAGAGAGAGAGACTGAATCAATTTTATTTAGTTTTTCAAGTAGCTTTTGTTGCTCCAACACTCTGCTGTGTACTTGGTGTTGAGGTTTGAACCCGTATCCTCACTCACACCAGGAAAGTGCTATAACTGGTGAGCCACCACTCCAGCCCTATTGAATCACTTCTAATGCTGTGTTAGTGTTAAAGTTTAAATTTAGCAGTTATACATATAAACATATATACAAATGAGAGACAGACATAGGGTACATAAATACACATATACAGTACCCCTGTGTATTGAAATTTAATGGTGTTAACAATTGTGAAAAAGCATCTAAAAAGTCTCTATGGGTAAGAAAGGAACAAAAAAACTAAAAAAAAATTTTTTTGTTTGGAAAGCATTGCTCAAACCCCAGGTAGAGAATGTATAAACAAAGCAAAAAGAGAGGTAGAAAATACCATGAATAACATTCAGAAAATTGAAAGTATGTTGGTCCCTATTTAAGACATAGGAGCAAATCAAGGTCTTCAGAGAACCTAGAGGCAAAGGTTCATGACTGAATAGATCACATTCACCAACAGCCAGCAGCATCTGCAAGACCCCAACGGCCTTGCCCTTTGCTGTCCTGGTGGCCCTGGCGATGCTCAGCTGCAAGCCCACCTGCTCTCCGAGAGGTGATGTGCCTCAAGCCCACAATCTAGGTCTTAAAACTTCTGAGAGAAATGAAGAGGGGGCCTGGACACTCCTGGAAAGAGTGAGGAGAATCCCCATATTCTCCTGCCTGAGGTACAGAAGGGACTTTGGATTCCCCCAGGAGCTGTTGGATGGGGAGCAGGTGCAGAAGGCTCAAGCCCTTGCCATCCTCCATGAGATGACACAGCAGGTCTTCAACCTCTTCAGCACCCAGGAGTCCTCTGCTGCCTGGAACAAGACCCTGCTGGACATGTTCCTCACTGGCCTCCATCAGCAGCTGCATGACCTGGAAGCCTGTGTGACCCAGCAGGCAGGGGTGGAAGAGGCTCCCCTGGGGGCTGTAAGGAAATACTTCCACAGGATCACTCTGTACCTGAAGGAGAAGAAATGCGTCCCCTGTGCCTGGGAGGTGGTCAGAGCAGAAGTCATGAAATCCTTCTCCTCATCTGCAAACTTGCAAGGAAGACTAAGGAGTAGGGAATGAGACCTGGACCAACAGGGAAAAGCTTCTCACTGACTCATACGCCTTACCCCACTCCCGTAGGTTCCGCCATTTCAAAGACTCTCATTTCTGTTATAATATAAATACAATGTGTATCCAATGGTTTCAGGAGTATTAGGCAACACTATATTATTTATCTTTGACTCTAATGATATCTACATATTTCTCTACATATTTATTTTTATACTATACATATTTGTTTTTATGCTATTATTTATAAGACCTGAATCATTTTAGGTCATCCAACTTCAGATGTACTTTTATATTGTGGCTCATATAATATACATTTTTATATTTAGTCAATTGCTTGCTTTTTTCATCAATTATATTTTCTGTGGAATACTCCATGTTTATTTTTGAAAAGACACATAAAACCTGATTTTGCAACTGATTACAAAATGACTATTCTTACCCATTAATATCACATTCGTGTTGTACTTAAAAATACATACTTGGACAAGATCAAGATTGCCTGTGGCTGTACCACTATGGAGGTGAGCATGACAAATACAGTTTCTGCTCTCATGTCCAATTTTTATAGGGAAAGAATCCTGCACCCTATGACCACACTTAATTAATATCAGTTAGGTTAAGCTATAATGAGGAGAAAGAAAACCAGTGAAATTCTCTCAGCAGAAGGCAGATGCTGCATGTTAGGGCAGAAAGGCGAAAGCAGAGGCGTCATCTCTAAGCTGACTGATGGACAGCTAAGTTCAAATGGCCACTGCATATATGAGTTTGCAATGGATAAGAAATGCAATGTCTGATGGCTCATAACTGGAACTGGAAGTCAAGGAACGGAGGTGGTCTTGTGGGGAGAGTATAGCGGGAGAATACACTTAAACTTCATTCTGAGAATTTGCCAACTGTTATTAAAGGAGGAGAGAGAAAAGTCAGAAAGGAGACAAAGGTGGAAGACCCTGACATTACAAGGCAATAAGAAAGAATGGTAGTATAAAAGCATATTTAAGACATAAACCTCCTTAGAAGCAGAGGAATTAATGGAGTTATGTATGATATACAGTGTGACTCAATACCTTGGGAAAGTGAAGGGCAGTGACGAACTTTAGTGACAGTTGCTGGGTAGAATTAATTAGCAGAAGCTATGTTGGCCCAGGTCAGAGAAGAACAAGAGAAAAGTAGTTAGGGTGGACATATGCAGAAAAGGATTCTGAGAGTCTGTATTCCAAGGCAGAGGAGAAAAGAAGGAAGTGATCTGAAAAAGAATGCAGTTTATTTTTTCTTCCTATACAGTTTGCACTTTTGAAAATCTGTTTCTGTGCAAATAGATTTCATAAGTTTTATATACTGGCAAATCATATATTAATATATTTAATATAATAATTTTAAATCAAGATATATTTAATCACAATAATGATTTTTCTTGTATCAGTTGGTACTATAATGAATTTCAGTAGGCTGTTTTATAGATTGAAATTGTCACCACAGTGGAAAAACCAATCAACTGATCACCTTAGTGAGAGATGGATCCTAGATTACTGAGTGGGAACAACGCTGGATAAGTGGCAGGTGAATGAGAGTTGAGAACTCTGGTGTCATGTCCCCTAAGGAGCCAGTCACTTAAATTTTCATCAAATTCAAACTCACATCTGATTTCCTTTTGCTTCAGTGTCATCAGATACAGCGATATTTTCTAAGAATGTTCACCAGAGGAAGAAAAATGATGTTTCAAAATTTTTGGAAGTAACAATTCAGGCCGTTCTCTTTTCTGTTCACTTTATCTTTGGCTTCTAAGCTCAAGATAAAAGTGAAAATAATTCAGAAGCTGTAAGAGCCTCTGCAAAGAAAACTATTAAATAAAAAAGAATGTGTAAATTTTTTAAAGACTTGTTTATCAGCCTTTTTAAAAAGCAGGATAATTTCATTTAGCACTATCTGCTTGGTCTGACTGCCCCACATTTTGTCTGTGAGAGGCAGAAGAAGGAACCAAACTTGGTTATCAATCAGAATAAAGGATTTTTACAGTGAAATTCCATTCAGCTAAGCTTTATGTGCGATGTAGCACAACACACTTAAACTCTCTCACTGTACTTTTCTTATAAATAAAATCGGTTCAAAAAGTTAGGACTTTGGTGAATACTAAACAAATACTTCCATTTCAAACCCTTAGCACAGTACCCTTCATAGACAGGATTTAAAATTAAGAAGATATTTTCTGATTTTTCGTTATTGTTAAAAAGAATAGTATTTGTCTTTCTAGAAAATTCTTAGAAGTGTGCCCTACCTTTCAGTTATTGACCTCTAAAGGAGGCAGCCTGAAAGGCCATAATTCTGCCATGAGTTCTGCAGAGGTAAAGAATGGCTTTTTTCACTTTGAAGAAAAGTCATTTAATGCACTCAGGAAATGGTGGCTTGCTTTAACACCTGATGGTGGGAGTGGACGTCAGGTATTAAGACATGATGTTTAGTTTTGGTTCTGACTCCTGGCAAACCCCCTTGCCTCCGCATCCCAGGACCCATTCCCACAGTGTCCTTCCTCCTCTAAGGCAGACTCCCCAGGGCACCCCTGTCATTCTCTCCCTTCACCTTCCAGCCCATTCACACAGAGCTGCTTTCTGATGTGCTGTGTGGTTTCAGCTCAGTGCTTTCCCTAAAGAGCAGAGCAGCACAAGCAGAAAGCAGAAGTTTCATAAAATGTCCGGGTTTTGCAGAAACCTCTGCTGGAGAGCTCTGCTTAATTTCCGTTGTGTGTGATGTCACTGCAGCTCTACCCAAAGGAAACAGAAGGCAGCACCCAGGGCCTGCAGGCTAAGGGAAACTTTCAGGGAGGAGCTCTCCCTGGTGGCCCAGTGTGACTAGGGCAGGGACTGGGCTTGAAATCTGATCCATGCAGAAGTCCTACCACTGAGTGGGAATTTCTCTTCATTCTCCGGAGACTACTTTTGGACAATGGAAATGATTGCCACCTATGTAAAGATGTGTATCATAGTAGTGAAGCCTCACTCATCTCTCTCAGTAGCTACCTGCAAAAAAAAAAAAAAAAACTCGATACTTTTAAAAAAGAAAGCAATTCTGGAAAAGATCTAAAGAAGTCTGAAGTCCCCGGAAGGGTGACTATTTTTAGTGTAAGTCAGAGCG